>NDGN011466013.1:0-12472 GCA_002564285.1 Tympanoctomys barrerae
CTTTGTAGCGATGGCTACACTGCTCCATAAGCTTGCCTGCTTAACGGTCGACATGGGTTCTTTGCCTTATTTTATTCAGATACGTGGGTATTTTGTTTTAGCATACTTGTAAGTTAGAAAAGCTGCTTCAAATCTGTCAGTTTACCTTCTCACTTTAGTCATGTTGTACTGGCTAGTAATCACTTTCTTAAAAATGTAGGATGCTTTCCCAAAATTGTTAATATTTTAAGCTATCTTCTCATAATAAAAAAATAGTGATAATTTAGTGCCCCTTTGATTTTTTCCTGGAATTAGCTACTATCAAAAGGTATTTGCCAGCCAGTTTTATTTTCACTTGAAGCTGTGGTATAAAATGGTAAACCATTTGGAACTATTAAGAGCCATGTCTCATGGAGGGTTCCTCCATGAGAATGGGCCAAATGAATAAGCATGTGAACAATGAAATCTTAACACACAGAGAAAATTTGTTTATCTTTTTGTTATAACATAAATCACTGTCCTACTCCTGGGACAATGAGCAATAAATTTGCCTGATGAAATAAGTGAATAAATCAAAACATTTGACTAATTTCACTATTGTATACAAGTATATATGTAGATAAGTACACAAATTAAATGCATGAGTGCTAGCGTATGTACTTGTGTATGCTGACAATGAATGATGCTTTCACATCTCATTGGATACATGATCAACAGGAAAAGTCAACGAGAAAAATTAATTCCAATCTACCCATGAATTTATTTTAAAGTAACAAAAATCTACTACATGTGTGGCATATGTAGATAGATATAGTCTATACCAAGAAATAAATATGCATTTATTTATTTATTTATTATATTTTAGCAAAGGGTCTACAGGTGTTCAGGGTCTCATCACCAGATTCATAGTGATTCGCCTATTTACAGCCTCCCAATTACAGATTACAGATGTGCATCACCATGCCCAGTCTCAATTGCACTCTCAGGTTTCCCAGGGGGCCGGGCCAGCAGGGCAGGCCCAGAAATCAGACCCCCGGCCCCTGCATCTGTTTGCTGGTGCTTTAATCTGCTGAGCTATTCGGCCGGCCCCACATTTCTTGTCCTCAGTGGATTTCCAGCTTTGTAGATCCCAGAGGAAATGCCCACATACACATAGGAACACAAACCCACCTATTTTGCTGTGAGAGGTCTCCTTAAGGAGCATGTGTCCTGGGAATCCCTAGAAACCTTTATCTCCTTAGGCTAGCTGACCAGAAGTGAACAGTTTGACAGCTTCAAAACACGTGCAGTTGCTGGAAGATTCCTATCCCACCGATGGAGAAATGCAAGCCGTGGGGCTGTGGGATGCTTAGATGTGTCATGCGCAGCCAGGTCCTATGCGCTACCAGAACATGAGCAGAATGTTCATGTGCCACCGCTGCTCAGTCTGCTGACTATAAACCCAGGACAGGCTTCCATTGGTAGAGCCATGCGAAGCAAGACAGGACGCTCAGTACATTCTGCAAATCTGCCTGCCATTTTCAAGACTCCGAGGTTGGGCACTTGCAAGGTTGGCCTCTATTCAAACTCACTCTAATGATTTAGGTACTTCACCAGCATAACTTCTATCAGATACATTGAAATTCTTTATGAGTGATTTTTTTGGTCAGATCCAAAGGCCATTTTCATGAATTTTATTGAATCTGGGTAATATTTATGGCCTCTTGATTGTGCAGCGATGGAAGGGCTGAGGACATCATGACACCTTGGTTACAGGAATACTACAAAAGGTTACATGATGGCCAGTGTCTCAGACAGTTCATGGAATTTCAACACAAATAACTGCCTGATGGTGCAGCGGGTACCTGACAGTGGCTGTGATGAGGAAGGGCAGACAGTCCTGTCCTGGCGGAAGGATGTGGAGTCCCACCCTGCTGCCCCTTAGGCATAATAGCTTTATACCGCCCTACGTGACAGTCCCTAATGGACAACTCAGTGGTAACTGATATAGTCAGAGTGACAGATATAAGTCTTGATAGTTTCTGTAAAGCAGTAGGGCTACACAGCTCAATTCATCATCTAAAATATACTGCACATTTAATACTAAAAAATGCTACACTAAAATATATGTGTATTTTGACACATTGGACTAGTATTTAAATAGAAATAATAGAGGAAGAATTTCTGTAGCATAAACGTATAACTTACTTTTTAGTACAGAATAACATATTTTACAGAGTGGAAAGGATTTGTGTGTTCTGACATGTACATCTGTGACAAAAGAACATTAAATCAAACTTTTGAGGTCATTTGCAAGACAGTAGCTGAAAAGTCAATCTCTGTATAATCTACTTAGGTGCATCTAGACAGATAGATATTACCTTTTATTTATTTAAAGATGATAATGACATTCTTTTATTTTAGTAGATGGGATATGTAGAGCCAGTTTCCTATTAACAAACTGTTAATGTCAATTGGGTAATTTTCTTTTACTACACTTTAGGATGATGGAACTTGCTGGACCTTCTTCTCTATGACTACGACTCCCAGAAGTGATGGACTAGAACAACAAAAAGAGCAGTATGCACAAGAGTACAAGGAGACAATGCTGCTGACTTCTTTGGTCGAAACTTAAGTAGGACATTTAATTGAGATTCAAGCCTCAACCTTTTAAACTTTAAAAAGTAAAAATAACACTTATAAGTATCTGAAGATGTTCTGATGATTATACTTAATTATACTCACATAGTCTATCAGTGAAGGGTTTCAGAGGCTAAGTTAGGGGAAATATATAACTATTGCATTGTAACAAAATTGCACAATAGGATGCTGCATTGTTCTCCGTGTATGAATGAAAAAGTTTAGAATATTGCACAAATATTCTATAATGAACACCAAGGACAATTTATATAATTAATTGCAAATAATTGAATATAATATAATGTTTCATTCAGGAAATAAAGTGTGGACACATAATGAAACATATATGTACGTAAATGCACAGTCTTGTGTATGAACACATAGACACGGGAGTCCGAGCTTGCAGTGAAACAATTTTACTTGCATTGTACATACGTTCCCCAGCTGTGTGGAGATTAGTGAGACCAAGGCACTGAGCTTCCCTGAGAATGCGATCTAGCAGGGCATCGGCCTTTCCTTACCTTGCTTGCTACTACAGAGGGGCTAAAGAATGAGGGAATTGTGAGGCACAATCTTCTGCATGATACTGGCCATCATTATGACTACAACCAGCTGTTAATTGTAGCTGAAGCTGATTTTCAGGGAAGAGCTATGTGTAGACAGTGTTCAGAATAGTCCAGCCAGAAGGAGGATGTTGAAGGCTCAAAAGTATTAAGGGCAGCAATGGAAGTATGTGGGTATATTTAATGTGCTTGAAGACAGAATCAACAACACTTGGTGTGTGAAAGGACTTTGCATAATGACAAGGCAGTGACGGCCAGCACAGAAGACAATGAGGACATCCTTCTATGTGTAACCAGGTGGTCACAACTCTCCACCGGGCTCGCACTGGAACAAGACAGAGGGCCTGGAGAAAGAGTGGAACATTTCTCTGCTAGTGTTTTTCTGAAACTGGAGATAGATTATGAAATCAATTCTTTTTTACAAGACTTGGAGTTTCCTGAGACAGAGGTGCATGTGTCAAGCCAGATCCTTAGAAATCACAGTGCTCTGCACCCCGCAGTGTACCTTTCTAAACAGCATGTGCATTTCCCCAGTGGTGAGGGGCTCTGTACAGTCACCTGAAAGGTGCTCTGTGAGGAGATGAGTGGAGGCTTCAGTCCTACAGAACAGCAACAACAGAGACACAGGAAGACAGGGGAGCCAAAGGATGCTGTCTTCCCATTCATGCACTATAACAAGAGCCATGAAGTGAGTAGCTCAGGAACAGGAGAGGCTTACTCCTATGCCTGGAGGCCAGGGAGGCTGTGACTGCAGTGTGGTGGGGTCAGTGTCTGCTGAGTGTCTGCTTTGGACTTGAGAGCCCCACTTTCTTACTGTGTCCTCACTCAGGAGCAGAAGTAGTTCTTTGGGGCTTCCTTTTATATAAGCACCAATTTTATTCTCTTATTTGGGTTGTACTCTTATGACACTAGCTCCCAAAGGCCCCAACTCCTGGTGCTATCTCATGGGACATACATGTTTCAACAAGTGAATTTGGGGCACGCAAGTATTCAGGCTATAGCACAAACTTCAGAGATGTTGGAAAGTTATCTAAGAAATAAGAAGTATAAGGTATGATCAAAACATATGGTGAAGTGGGAGATACAGATCAGCAATTTAAGTGCCCACCTGGCAAGTGCAAGGACCCAGGTTTGAGCCCAGGTACTGCATGTGGTGCAGGCCCCCACCCCAAGCAGGCTACAGAAACCTGGTGTGGTGGTGCACGTCGGTAATCCCAGGACTGAGGAGGCTGAGACAGGAAGATCACTACGAGTCCGAGCTGCATGGCAAGACTTTGTACCAAATAAATACATATACATGTACATACATACATACATATATAAATATACATGGATATTTAAATGAAAAATTTATTGCTAAAAAGAACATTGCCATGAAGCTCCCTGAAAATATGCTCACACCCTTCGGCACATTTATTTCACCATTATTGCCATTTCTGAAGCTGCTTGGGGAGCTCTCTTGTATCTTTATGAGGTGTGATCAGAGGTACAAGGAGAGCCACTGGCAGGTGCCATCCCAGGGGGGCAATCTCATGAGACTGTCACAGAGTCTCCTCAGGTATCTATCTGCCTACAGGGTCTGGCCCTGCAAATGTTGGCTCTTCCCAACATCAAAGTAGTCATGACATCTAATCACTTTGGTTTAACTGAGGACATTGATACAGCCATGACAATGCAACTAATGACCCTTATGAAATAAAACTGCAGAACTGCTCCAGAAAGAGAAACTACTGATGAGATAAGAGTGGTTGGGGGGTGTATTCTAAGGGATATTAATGGCAATGTGTTTTTTACTGTGATATACTTTATACTTTTTTGGGGGGGTACCAAGTATCAAACTCAGGACCTTGCATTTGCCAGTGAAGCACTTACTCAACTGAGCTATCTCCCTGACCCCTGTGATATACTTTAAAATAAACATTTTCTATATTTTCCATTTATATAACATCAAAAACATAGAAGCTTCATTAATTTCTTTCTCTGTACCTGAAATTTCCTTTGTTGACAAATGAGAAGCTTTACAATAAATATGGGAAGCACATATTTAAATGTATTGGTTTCATATGTCAAAATATAGTTTGTTTCTTTTCTTTTTTTTCTTTCTTTCTTTTCTTCTTTCTTTCTTTTTGTATTTTTTTAGGTCTGCAGGGTGTTCAGGGTCTTACTACTAGATTGGATGCATAGTGATCTGCCTGTTTACAGTCTCCCCAAGAGCTGGGATTACAGGTGAGCAGCACTACACCCAATCTCTAAAGTTTCTTTAAATTATACAGAGAGAGTTTAATTACACAAAATAAATTATTTATAAGCAAATTAAAAATATTAATCTCATTCTAAGATATTCATATTGAAAAACACTGAAAATGTTCACTCTTTAGGAGGTGGAATATTTGTTAGTAGAGAATACTGAAATAAAAATGTATGAGTTTTTTTCTTTGTTGTTTCTTTCTTTAAATTAATCTAGCATGTTTATATCTGGTGATCTGAAAACTAATTTGGAGATAGCATCATGTAATACAACAACCATTGTTGAATTTATGTTAGTTTTGTTTAGCGAAATCTTGTGTCCTTTTTTTTTTTTTTGGTGCAGTGTCTCACTAGGCAGCTCAGACTCATAACGATCTTCTTGTTTTCTGCCTCCCTAGTGCTGGATGTGTACCACCACGCCTGCACTCCATCGGGGCTCATCACGCCCAGGGACCAGACCGGCATGGTACGCAGATCCAGGGATTGAACCCTGGCCCCTGAACTTACGTAAGCAAGCGCTTAGTCTGCTGAGCTATTTCACCAGCCCTTCTTGCATCATTTCTAATTTCTTTTCCTCTCACTATTTTGTAATCTTTGAAATAAAAATTACCGAACTTTTAGAACGGCTGCATCAACCCTGCACGCCCAAATTGATTAACAAATAAGAAAGGGATGGGGAATGCAAAAAGTAAAATAGATTAAAATGTTATCATTTCTCTGCAAGTAAATACAGATACTTACCAATTAAATGTTTAAAAGTATAGTTTAAAATTTAAAACACTTTAAAATAAAAGAAATTTACAAAATGACCAGTACTGAGTTCTTTCCCACTTTGGTCCGTGTACTAATCGGTTTCCAGAAGAAAAGTTATGCTACAAAAGCTGAGCACAGAAAACACCAAATTCCTCTGAAAAGTTTAAAAGTAAATAGATGTCCCATGATTAAGAGGCTCATATAGTCAAATAGCTAAATACCAGGAAATACCTAATGAATAGGGAAAATGCTGACCGAACATTAAATGGAAAACATGGCACCAAATCAAAAGGAAAAACAGAAAAAAATGGTGTGACTTTCCTAGACCTTTGTCTGATTATACATAGCAAATCTTAATAGCTCCTGTCTCTGAATAGTCAGTTGACATAAAATTTTTATTTGCATGCTGAATGTTTCTTTATAAATTTTTAACTGTACACATTTCCTTTGTAGTCACAGATGTATTTAGAGAAATGTTTTGGGAAAAGTCTAAAGACGCCCATTACCTGAGGAACATAATTCAGCTGAGTGCCGCTCATTGGCGTGTGAGAACAGAACGCACCGTTTGCACTGGCGGAGTTATAAGGAAGCTGGGGAGGAGCCCGGGCCCAGGACCTTGTGCTCCCCAGCAGGAGCCTGAGCGGCAGAGGCTACGCCTTGGCTCTTAGACCACTGGGAAGTGACGTGATTTTAAATAAAAACTTGTGTAAAAATGTCTTTCGAAAACTACCAACTTATCTCTTTTTACACTTGTGGTTTTAAAATAGAAAGAGAGAAGAACAAAACATCTGGGAATATTAAAAGTCAGAGAAAAATCAAAGTTTTGCTAGCAGGGCCCAAGAATCATGAGTGACAAGCAATCTCAGAAGTAAAATGATGACATCCTTTGACATAGCTGTCGCAGTATCACCGCAGGGAAAACTGTCACATTTTTCAAAGAAGCCCTTAATATGAAAAGGTTCTTTCATTTTGTTTTATTTCACCTCGTTTGAGAGGAACAGTTTCATTGCAGTAATTAAGACAATGTAAGGAGCAGAAGTTAGTTACTAAACTCTTTATTTTCATTTTTTGGTCATGATTTTATATTGTATACATCATTTAAAATACAAAATACTGGGCTAGGAGTGGTAGCACACACCTGTAAGCCCAGCACTTGGGAGGCAAATTCAAGACCAGCTTGGACTGTGAGGTGAGCTCAAAGCCAGCCTGAAATGCCTAGTGAGACCCTTCCTCAAACAGACAAAAGAAAAAAGAAAGAAAAATCACTATAGCCATTTGTAAATAAAACCAGAGCACCAAAAATATATAGTAAATGATAAATTATTAATAAAATTTGTAGTGATATGAGTTAGTAGCTTACTGTCCCAAGGGAACAAGGAACAAAGAACAGAGCCTAAGGAAACTAGCCCTTGGAAATCCGCCAGGCTGGAGACCAGGTGACAGATTCCTGGAGGGGGCGCTCTGTCTGTTCTCTGTTTCTTTACCCTGGAAGTTACCAACTAGTGAAATGTACATTTAGAGTTTAGTGAATGCCAGGAGGCAATGTGAGCGGCTTGTTTACACCAAATTATGTGCACACATTCCTTAGCCTGTTTGTAGTCCTCAATAAATACGAGAAGAGAAGTTTCGGTGGCAGATTGGCTCGTAGTTCACACAGAGTGAGACAAACTCAGTGAGACCTCTGAGGCTATATTAATCCAGTCTTCCTGTCATCTCTTTCGGCTCCGACTGATAACATACAACAAAAATTTAGGATGTTTTGCAGTAAAACATATTTCTTAATTTTATTCCTTAATTATGAAAATCCCAAACCTAAATTGATTACATTAACTGCACTCAAACAACATCATTCATTCTATTATCCACAACTAAATATTTTTGTTAACTGCTGTCTTACAGATTTCCTCTCTATATATAATGTCACAACTGATATTTTGATGGCAATATTCCCTTTTCTACCAGTAATCAAAATGATAAAAATAAAAATATATTCTTCGTGATTGATGGTTAGCTAAGCTGGAACTGTCAACATGATTGAGACCTGGAAGACCTTCTATTCCCTATATTAAAATAAAAACTGAGTTTAGTGATCTAAGCAACATCTCATCATGTTTATAATAAAGTACTTGTTTTTTAGAAGATGAATTGGAAAAAAATACTTCTCTGTTTAATTTTTTAGAGAAGGATTTCTAAATGGTTATCATGCAATGAGTTTGTGTGATAATAATAAATATTTAAGGTTGAAAACAATTTCATGGATAAAGAAATTTGGAAATGCTTATTTAAATACTGAAAACTATCACTGACTGAAGAACTAATCAGCGTATTTTCAAGAACAGCGAAATTTGTGAAAATATCTGGGATTTTTATCCTGCTTGCAAACCAACAACTTACCTACCACAGTTTCACACCATCCAGAAGAGTCATAAATTCCTGTGCCGGAGGCAAAGCAGTGTCCTCTGCAGGGCACAGAAGGTGACAGGAGCAGGTGGCACCTTTGTGTCTGCTAGAACACCAGTGTTAGAAGGCTCAAAGACCCAGAAGGGGACGCCACAGCAGAGGGACCCTGAGTTTAAAATCCAGATTTGCAGGTGAGCGCAGTGAGTCTGTGTTCCTTCACTCTGGTGGGTCGCCAGCTCTCTCGATCCCTTTACCCAAGTGTAACGTCCCCAGGCATGCTCCAGCTGCATGGTGCATACATATCCAGCCTTCTCAGCTGTCCCTCCCACACTTAAGGGTAACTCCCCAACAGACTATGGTACAGCCCCTTCCTCTCCTTGAAGACTGTGCCCATTTACTAGGCTCATGGAGAAAGATTTCCCTACAATCCTGCAACTTTTTTATTTGCATTAAGGAGCAGGAGGACACCCTACAATGAATTGGAATATGAGATGTGTCAGTATGTGTATATGTCTGTGAGGATATCTTAGAGGATAATTTAAGAAAAATCAAAGTAAAAAAATTCCACCTCAAGTACAGAATAAGATCTTCAACAGGGACCGGAGAGATAGCTCAGAGGCATACACACCTACCTGGTAAGCACAAGAACCTGAGTTGGATCCCCAGACCCGCACACCATGTGGTCTCCACCCAGATGCAGGTGCCCACCATGAGGCCCTAGAAATGGGTGTGGTGGTGCATGCCTGTAATCCTAGCACTCAGGAGCTTGAGCTAGGAGGATCTCTGCAAATTCGAGACCAGCGTGGGAACTACAAATGTGAGCACAAGGACAGCCTGAACCTCATAGTGAGAACCTTTCTCAAAAAAAGAAAGAAAGAAAGAAAATCTGCACTAATATTCTCTTCCTATTGTATTCTTAGCTACTTTAATATGTACAAAGAAAAGGAATCTTTCTTTGGGATTTAATCTAAATATTTATTTAGAAATAATGGTCTGTATTTAAATCTCAAATCCAACACTTAATATTTAGATATGGAGGGCTGGCAAGATAGCTCAGAGGACTAATCTCCTGCTTAGGCAAGCAAAGGGACCAGGATTCCAACCCCTTGAGCCACACTGACCTCACCCCAAGGAGTGCTGAGACAGCCACAAAGTGGTGTGCGCCTGTAATCCCAGCGCTGAGGAGGCTGAAAACAGGTAGATCACTACGACTCCGAGCTGCATAGTGAGACCCTGCACGAAATATGTTATTTAAAAAATTTTATATATGGAGTAGATAGAAAACTATGAACTTCAAGGATTTTTAATCGGAAAAAAATTCAGATTTTTCTAGAAATCGAACTCACATTTCTCATGCCTGCCACGTGTGCTGGGCAGCTAAGCCAGATCTCCCGTCTATCGGCAAAATTTTGCCTTGTGAGTTCACTTCCTTTCTAAGCTAAAATAACCCATGTGAGGAACTTGTTTGCTTAGGAAATATATATATATATATATATATATATATATATATATAATTTTAAATATGCTATAGGATATAATTTTATATAACCATAAAATAAATGCAAATTATACTAATTTGTTCTAAAGCAGAGCTAAGAGGAAACTAAAATATGTATTTTGAAAAAAAATATGTATTTGGTACATATTTGTGATCTGCCGATGTAGAAGTGCCTCATACTTATAGTGGTCCTCAGAAAAGAGCAAGCGGGGACGTGTGGAGTGTGACATCACTATGGCGCTGGATAGGAAATATGAGCTCTCATCGCTAATCCTCTGAACACAGAGATTTACAACCCAGAATATCCCACAAAGCATTCATCCGCTAATGCAACAAAACATTAAGGGAAAGGAACGAGAAACACGCTTGTGGCCAGGTTTAAACTCTGGGCTGACAACTTGAAATGCCCGGAGGCAGCGAGGAGCACCAAGGCAGAGCATCCTCCAGCCGCCACGCGGGTGCCACGCAGGACCCTGACAGCCAGTGGCTCTCTACTAACTGACAGCAACCGCACGAAGAGGAGCCTCTGCAGAGGAGACTGACAGTTAGTGGAGCCGCACCTGGGGGCTTCGGAGAGGGAGCCCTGCGCTGGCAATTGAACCCAGCTGGATCCGCAGGTCCCCCTGCGCGTCTGCGCTCCCTGCTCTGCTCCTGGAGTTACCCAGATCTCAGCCGGCCTGCCCCACTCTTGCGAGCTCCTTCTCACTCTAGGCTCCTGAGCTAAGCTCGTGCTGGGTCTGGCACACTCACCTTACCACTGCAGAGGGGTCTGGCCCACCAGACCCAAGCACCCCTGGACTGCCAGAGGTTTGCTATATCTATCTCCCTTACTTCTCCTTTATTGCTGAGACTAAATGCCAAACACCCAAATCAAGAGGGAAAGGTTTATTTAGCTTACAGTTGTGGAGGTTTCAGTCTATAATCAGTTGGCTCCAAGGCAGGCTGGCCTGGCACAGGGCAGCAGCAAGAGCTGAAAAGGAGCGGGTGAGAAGAAGCCTACTTTCCTCCCTTGTATTGTACTGCAGATTACCTGGTGTTCCGGTGGGGTGGGGGAGAGTTAGCGCTCACACCACCTCTGGGCCCTCCTCTTGCAAGGGCTCAGATCCGTACAGGGTGAGGTCCCGGACCCCCTGCTCAGTCACTTAATGAAACTTTTAAACTTTTCCAGTTGACACAGTGAGCAACAGCCTAGAGAGGCATAGCATGTCCTCCACACTCCAGGATGCAGAGCTGCCGAGTTCCTTATTTGAGCTTCTAAACTTCTGAGGTGAACACAGTGTGTCAACCAGACAGCCTAACAGGTGGAAGGCCCTCATTTCTGTCTCCAGCGGCGCGCACACACGCACACCACCCCCCAAGAAAACAATACTCATAATCAGTTGTCAACAGAAAAACAAAAATTATTCTTTAAAATTAAGCAGAAAATTTGGAACAAAAAATAGAATTAAATTAAAAATCAGTATCCCCCACCAGCAGCTGAACAAATTGAGAAAAATGAGTGTATCTCAGGAGGAGATATTTAAGGAACATTATGAAATTTTAAAGGTCAATAGCTGGAAAACAAACTGATTAAAAAACGGGCAAAGGATTCACATAAAGGACCAGGCATAAAGCTCAGCAGCACAGTGCTTGCCTGGCAAGAGCAAAATCTTGAGTTCGATTCCTGGAACCAAAAAAAAAAAAAAAAGATTCAAATAAATATATTTTAAAAAACAACAAAGAAATCCCTATTTGGTGTATGAGAAAATGACCAACATCATTAGAAAGCAGTGAAATGTAAATTAGAACCCAAAGAAGGTGTCCCTTTACACCTATGAAAGCAGTTGCTAGCAAAGAAGACAAGATACCAAATGCCGGAGAGGACTTGGGTGAAAAGAATCCTTGTACACCGTCAATGGGAAGGGAAATTGGTGCAAAGATTATGCCAAATTATATGGAAGCACTCAAAAGACTAAAACGAAGCAACTATATGATCCAACAATTTCACTAATGGGTATCCAAAGAATGTGAAAAGGTATGTGACAGAGATGATGCAGTCCTGTGCTCATGGCAGCGACATTCATAATATCCAGAATAGGTGATTAAGCTAAATGCCTTCCAGTGGATTAATGAAGAAATTATGTATACAAAATGCAATGTAATTTGAACATAAGAAAAGAAACTCTTTTCAGCAACTTGGGTGAACCTGGAGCCCATCAGAACCAGGCCTAGACTGACAAATATTGCATAATTTCTTTTATATGTGGATTCTAGAAAATTTGGACTCACAGAAGCAGGGAATAAAATACCTCTTAGTAGAATATCAATTTAGAGAACTGAGTAAATGTTAGTCATAGTGATGCAGGGAGAAAAACTGGTCTCGGGTGGGTGACCTCCAAACCATATAGGGAACTTCCAAATGACATAGGGAAAA
>NDGN011466020.1:0-14574 GCA_002564285.1 Tympanoctomys barrerae
TAACAAAGGAACCGCCTGAATTCACTAGTGGAGAGGAACCACTCAAGTGTTTGAATGCCTCATTGACAATTACCCTTTTGAAACTAGTTATCACAAGCACAAAAATCATACATGTATATATAAATTCCCTCTGCTTATGACTCATAGCCCAGAGAGAATGTTGCCCATGGATAACATGAAAACCAGTATCGTTGCTCTAAAGTTAGGTGATGATCCTTTTTATTCAATCCAACAGCCAGGTCAAAGGCATCCCAAACAGGGTAACAGTGACCAAGGATATGTGTGCCTCATGAGAATACAGAAGTGGCATCAATTACAACCACCTTAGTGTACCTGCCACAATCAAAAAAATTTTCACAATTCTCAAAAAGAAACTCTAATTTTCAGTTTTTGAATCACCCTCTACCTTTTTTCCCCAGGAATCTTGTCCTTAGTGTTAAAATGCCAAGGCCAACCATGTGCATTACTAACAAAAACTGTTTTCATATACTTTTTCCTGACACAAAGATTTAAAAATAAAACATTCTGACAACCGAACCTTATGGAATCATTCTTCAGTAAGTTGTCTACTCCAAACTATTATAGTTCAGCCTTCTTTTATACTGATTTCATGAATCCATGTAACATCTTCCCTATAAGACATATATTAAAAATTTAGAGTAGATATGAAAACAAATTACTTCATCAGTATTAACTGGAAATGTATTACTACTCTTCTCTGAAGTGCTGCAACTCATTTTAATATCTATCTTGTTCCATGCAACAAAAATTCAAAAGAAATTTCTAAAAATAACCCAGCTGTTATAATTTTTATTTGTATTAGGTTTCAAAAAATTTTTGAAGCACAACTAATAAAATATGCTCTTGGATTTTTGCTTAACATTTAGACATTAACAGTTTGGACCACAAGGTGGGGCTGTGATATCATGATTTGGAAATATTCATAAAACAAAGTATATAAAGGACAATAATTTAATAAAACAAAGTTTAATATAATCTTATTTTATTCAATCAAACAGCCAGGCCAAAGGCATCCCAAACTAGGTATGAGTGACCAAGGATACAGGGCCACATACAGAAATGGCATCAATTATAACCACCTTTGTATACCTGCCACAATCAAAAACAAATTCATCAATTCTCAAAAAGAAACTCTATATGCTTATTTTAAGTTAATCAATTATCTAACCGTTAATGCTCAGCAGAAAAATGATCCTTTAACTGATCCAATTCTCATGTAGAAGTTACTCAACTGCTAAATGTAGATCTCTACTAGAGGGTTAGGTGTTACTATGTAATTTTCGAGAGCATCTAACAATTCCCCTCTCATTGCAAAAGGAATTTACTGAATTTTAAACCAGTTATGAATGTCTCTAATTTTTTAAATTATAATACATTACATGTAATCTGAGTAACTCTGCTACTGTAAAGTATATGAACATTTTTCTCTTCCTTTGTGCCTTACATCTGTTGTGCCTAACATTTAATTTCGGACAAAGATTTGAAAAGAACCTACAACTTTTTCTTTATGGCATCCATGATCTTTTCAATTTCTTATATTAAAATTAATTTTAAATTGTTTTATATTTTTAAATAGGCAGAATCTTTCCTAATTTTCAAAGAGTATCAACATTGAAGTTTTTTGTTGTTGTTGTTTTGGTGGAACCAGGGATTGAACTCGGGCCCTTACTCTTGCCAGGGAAGCACTTATTCCACCAAGCCATGTCCCTGGCCCCAACAGTGAGTTTTTATATTCCACCATTTTATCAATGATGACAAAATATGCAAAACTAGTTTCTTATCAAATGTCTTCTCAATAACTATCAGCAATAAAATCACTTTTATCATTGCTTTCTAATCTCAAATATAGAGTAAAAATTTATAATAAATCATAACCAATGAAATTAAATAAAAATCTCCCAGAGAAATACGTTTTTCTGAGCCTGAAGTCCCAAACCCGTAATTTTACCTTCACAATTTTTCTAATTATTTTTATCAAAATAACTTCTATTATAATACTTTGCATTTTAAACATGTTCACATGTACCATTTTGAATCTCTTCATTACTGATTTATTTATTTAGTTAGTTAGTTAGTTATTTTTGGCAGAACTGGGGAGTGAACTCAGGCCCTTGCACTTGTCAGGGAAGCACTTATTCTATTGAGCCATCTCCCCGGCCCCTGATTTCTTAATTGTAATCCAAAACTCATTGTTTCCTTTAAGAGGCTTCAGACATTTCCATTTCTCATGCCAGTGACTTGTTAGGGAAGTCAGCATCTGGTATTTTCTAGATGATCGCAGAAAAGAGTGCTTTCTGACAAAGCCTGCTCTCATGAAGTCTGAAGGATTTTAATTTGCCCGAACAGTCAACAGGTAGTCAAAGACAGTTATTTACACAATTTTTTAACAGAAGTTTAAAATTCTATTGGGAGATTTCTGCAACTCAAAGAAACTTGTTGTATAAATTATTCCATATTCTGGATGAATAAGAGATCCTAAAAATACCATTTAAAACTAGCTTTAATGCTAAATAAGCAGAGAAATTTACAATATAGAAAGAAAAACATGAAGTGATTCTACCAGTAAGATGGGGCACTCAACTCATGCATGTATTCATTTATATTATAATGGAGTATGTATCTCCCAAGTAAATTACCAATACAGGTAAATTTTTAGCGTTTTTCAAGATAATGCAGGTCTTTGATGGGGAAATACTCATATTAGCAGAATTTTATGTTCATTAATAATTAGGAAAATAGCTGGGTGTGATGTTGGGAGGTGAAGCCTCTAGGAAGAGGTGAGTCACTGGGGAGCACGACCTGAAAGAGCATACATCTTCCTTCCTTGTTTCATTACTTCCTGCCTGCTATGCCTTGAGCTCTTACCCTCTGTGATGCCCTTCAGCTGCACCACCATGCCTCCGAGCCAGCTGAGTATGGACAGAAACTTCTACTAACTGTGAATTGAGTATTGTGTGTTAGCAATGAGGAAGTAACTACGACAAAAGTGAAGCCCATGTGTCATTTTGGAAGAATGATTTTATCTTCCATTGATTAATAAATGCTTATTTCATGCCTGGTTAAAAAAAATTAGGAAAAACAGGAGCTCAGTGAAAGTCCATGTGCTTTTAGCATGTGGTAAACTCTAGGTTCAACATCCAGCAAAAGAGAAAGAAAAAAAAAAAGAGAAAAAGAAATACATTATGAGAATTTTAAGCCCTCTAATTTTATATTTATATATACATAATTGTATGTTTTTGATATATTCATATATTTTACATAATAATAAATGTATAAATATATATATATTATCATTAAGCATTTAAAGCCCTCTGAAAAATAGGACTTAAATGCATATATATAGTTACTGCTGACATCAACAAACTTTCATTTACTCAAATTACCTACGGGAACTTTTTTTCCTTTAAATAATAACCAAATGTTTCCAAAGTAAAAGTTTCAGTAACATGAAGAGATAAAATACAAAACCCACAGATTTCATTTACCGCTCCACGATTTCATACCACTCTCCCGAGAGCGTCCCTTTCTGGAGAGCTCTCTGTAAATGTATCATCACACATATCCAGTTCCGCTTTTGTCCGTAGCATATGACATAATCTAAATAAAATGACTTTTATTTTCTCAGGTTGGCCTCTGATTTAGATACGTGGTTTTGGTTTATGTGTGTAATTCACTTGACAAGCTTTTTAAATATTCCATAAAAATGAAAAGCATAGCAGGGGAGTGGTCCAGGCTACTGAGCCTGCAATTTTCTCCATCTATCAAATCTGTTTTCTGTTTCTAATTTTCTAATATAGTTATGGGAGCTTTGCTCACTATGAATCTTTTTAATTTCATATAATTCTGTGGAATCTGAGATAAGTGGGAAGATAGAAAATTGTACCCAGTCAAGTGATCCCAGTGACCACCTCTGTAGGAGTGATCAAAGTACTGTATGTTCAACGTTTAAATAAAAAAAAATATTACCGTAAGATACACTATGATTAATCTCCTTCAAAGTATACCTGCTTGTGTAAAAAACACTTTTCCCACTGTTCTTGCCACTCTCTGGGCAGATCTGGAAGTCCTATTTAATGACTATCTTATGCGGTGTGATCATAAATATGTTAACAAAGTGCCAAATGCCATCCAATTATACATTTTTGAAAACATTATTGTGTACCCTCATCTACTTTATTCAAGGGATCTGCTGCTACATGACCTTCAGCGATTCCACAAAGTCAAAATGACGTTGAAAGTTAAACATTTTTTAATTGATTTGAGACACTGATGGAGCCAGTACAGCTCAGGTAAAGAAACTCACGAAAGCAGACTTGCAGAAATGCTTCAGCAACTGTAGGAATAGTGGGATAAGTATGCCAAAAGAATGGAGGGAAGTATCTTGAGGGAAATTAAAGGCAACATGGTTTTTACTATAATATAAAAAAATTTAAACATTCACCATATTTTTCAAGCATGTCACAACTAAGAACAAGTATCTGGTACATACTTTCCCTCTGAACTGAACTGCAAGGGATATCCACTGGCATGCACTGGAACAATTCCATGTCTTACATCCAGAACCTGTTGTGATGGGTTGGCACCAACGCCACACCAACTGCAACATATCTTGAACACTACCCTTGAATTTCAATGATAAAACTTGCAATTACTGCTAAAAGTAGGACTCAATTACTAAAATCCTACCTGAAGGATGGAAATTTACTCAGTATTAAGTCTATCAAAGAAGAGAAACAACTCAACTTCCTTATTTCCCAATTCCATCTCCCTGTGATAATGACGTTTTTTTTTTCATCACTTCATCCTTAGTATTTGGAAAATATCTGGCCCATCACAGAAACACCAAAAGAATCATTAAAGAAATGTACAATATATATGTAACAAAGAAATGTTTGGCCTCAACTTCCTCACTCGTGAAATGAGTTATGATCAAATCACTAGTCGCTATAAATTTACAATAAATTTGTAATTTAATAGAATTTGTTAATTATGTTATTAATAAATCCAAGGGCCAGCAAGATATCTCAGCAGACTAAGTGCTACTTAAGCAAGCACAGGGACCAGGATTAGATCCTCAGCACCAAAGGCTGTGCGGGCCCTGCCCCAGGGTGTGCTGAGCCACCACCAAGACCAGATGTGGTGGCACATGCCTGTAATCCCAGCGCTGGGAAGCTGAAAACTGGAGGATCACTATGAGTCCAAGCTGCATAGTAAGACACTGTACCAAATACATAAAAAATAAATCCAAAATGAAATGGACCTTATATCCAGATCTTCTTTCTGCAATTCCACATATACTTACCTCTAAAAATATACTATTAAAAAAAGAAAGTGACAATTTTTTACTTTAAATTATTTTATTTTTATCAAAATTTTCTAACACATGGTGTTAGAAAAATGAATTTTGGCACCATGATTGAGAACTTCAAGTTTAATCTTTAAGTTAAAAACAGTAGCTACAATGACATTTAGATCTCAGTCAGAGAAATGGCAAAATTTGAAGTCAATAATTTTCTTCCTGATGGGAGTTTTTTAAAAGAATAGGGGAAAACAATAAAGAGCCTAACAAGGATAAAACAGATATTCCTGGAAGAAAAAAAAATGAATAACCCCCCCCAACAAAAAAGAAAGGAGGGAAACAAAAAGTAAAAGGAAGAAACAGGCTCAACAAATTTATTTTCCTGATATAAAATTCAAGTACTTAAAAGGTTTTTTTCAAAGTCATAAAATACACTACTAGTCTCAATGAAAGTTTTCTTTTACCTACTTTCTACAATTAAAAAAATTTAAAAAAATTAAAAAAAAAAACTTCTGTTTGACTTAAGGACACTTGCACTGAGGAACAAAAAGGCAGGAAGCTCTTACACCTAGGCCCGGCCAGCGCCACTCCCTCTGGAAGGCCGTCTGAAGGCACATAAGGCTTAATACCCATCGAACACACTGGACAAAGATTCTTCCACCGATAAAGTTCCTTGATCATAATCTATGCGAGATTTCTTGGGGAAATATATTGTGTAATATCATCATTTTTTATGTTCCCTTAGTAAGTACTATAAAAGAGACTGCACTGGTGGTGCTGACATAATCACACACAAATTCAGTTAGAATCAGATTTCCGAGCATTCAAAACTTGCCAGTTTTCATTTATATCCATTTTTCTACACTTATCTTACATGTTGATAAATAAAACTCTCCTCAGGCTTTCTTAAATAAGACAATTATTACCAGGATAATCACTTGTACATTTGTACCTGAATATTTTATCAATTTCAAACACAAACTCAGAAAACTATTACTACTCTCAGGGACAGTAAAGCATAGAAATAAATATTTTCTTGTATTTTTTTCTTTCTTTTCTTCTTTAAACTGTTTTAAGGCTCAGAGCAGACATTAAGAAACACCAAACAATATTTCATAAAGTTTTTCAAATTTTTGGTCCAAAGTGAAGTTGTTCTGCTCTGTTGAAGTCCTTTAAATATTCCTCCCGTCTTCTTGAGCACAACTTCAAAGACATGTTCATGTCAGTCATCCATTCCAAAAGAAAATTCAATTCAATGAAAACAAATAACTTAGGGATCTATAAAAGACACTGCAATGTATCTTGTTCCATTTTTCACAGGAAGTCCTTCATGCAAATGTGTAAGTCTCCCAGGATGCATGAAACTCCAGCCTTTTCTTGGTGACTCAATAGAACAATTGTACCTCAGAAATTTACAGCCACCTCCCTAAAAAAGTTAAAACAGATGCATCAGCTTACGATTTTCAACTTTGAGTAAGTTATAAAACTTAAACTATGCAATCAGCAGAATCATAAAAGGAAAATAGGCCAAGTCCTTTTATTCATATCTCATTTCTGAAAAATCTAACCATAGGAGTCATCATTACCTGAAAATCTTCTCCCACATTGTTGAGGGCAATGTTGATTGTAAATGTGGAAGCGTCATGATGAGGACGAAGCGACCGCTGCCTCTCGGGGGAGTATTTTACTACAAAATTCAACAATGCAAACCCCTAAAAAAATTTTAAAAATAAGCCAGTAGATTTACTAAAAAACCCACATACTTTTGTAGCAATCAGTAGGGAGTAGGCAGGAGGGGCGGGAGAAGTATAACTACCTTTGTGTAGTAGCCTGCAAAGACCTTCAGGGTAACTGGTGCAATAAACTCCCGTATAAAATGAAGCCATACATTCTCCAGGCCTATTTGTTTCATGTGGATATCATCAGTTGGGACATTTTCATAACCACCAGATATACGGCTGTCCTAGAAGCAGCATTAATGCATCATAAAATCTAGTCCTTGCACAATTTACATCTATAATACTTGACATTTTCTAACCACAGTTCATAATACACAATAAAAATAAGTCGTTCAATTATGGTATATCATCTACTTTATCATAAAATGATCAAAATAGGTAACACAGCTTTGTAATTTTATCAATAGAGACAAAGTATTGAAGAATCAGTATGCTTCTTGACTTCTTGACTTCTCCCACATATATGGGAGGCTTAACTTTAAATAAAACTGACTTATATCCCACTCACCTACAAAATGGCTTCTTGTAAACATGCCTCTCTGGTCTTAGTTGTTTGGGAAGTACAGACACCACGTATTTATCCTTTAAATAATCAACTACTGAAAACAAACTTTCCTTGTGATGCTCCTTGCTACGGTTCTTTGAAAACCAGTCTTTCATAGATTTTTCTTCATTATCCTACAAGATACTATTTTCAAGTTCCTCCCTCTACCTTTAATTTCCCTCTCCCACATCAGCTAGCTAGAATGAGGCGGTGGTCATTAATTGGGTACACTTCAGCAATACGCCTGCATACTTCACTGAATTTTGGTTTTGTTAAGGAGCTGGCATCTATGAATCAAAGAACAAATATATGGAACCGACACCAACAACACTTCCTGTCAACTCTTTGTAACTGAATATAAAGGCAAAGCAGAATTACACCAAAATCATTTTAAACTGATGTTTCTTGCCTATGTTTACACAAAAACCAGTTGTGACAGTCAATCAGATAAATCTGTTGTATTATTTTCACTACAGCTTACTCTGAAATGCCGAAAATAAAAAGTGAGGAAGAACTGGTATTAACAGGAAAGGCATGTTTTACTGGACTAACCACTACACAATGGCATTTAGGCAACACAAGGTACAACTGTGTACATACATGAAACTGGGGTCCAGACAGGTAAAGGAGATAAGCATTAAAAATTAGCTAGCAGTAAAACTAGATGAGGGCCTTAGGCAGTTAGGTGAAGGACTAAAGAGACATCTGACAAAAAGACATCCTGACTTCTCTGAATAACCTTCCCTACCCACCTACACACACACACACACACACACACACACACACACACACCCCAACACCTACATTTTAATTCATTGGGTGCAATTACAACTTACATGATGTTTTCCCCCAGACCACTGGCCATAATGCTCCATTTCTTCCACCAATTCATCACAAGCTTTTTCAGAAAATATGGGAAACCAAAAGACATCTGGGCAAGGCTACAAACATGGTACCACCATGAGAAGACATAATAACATTCATGTCTTAATTTAAAATGACTTTATATATATATATACATATATATATATCAAATTCAAAATGAGTATTATCACAGTTTAATTAGGAATTTTTTTTTCATCATACATTAAAAATGTGCATCTCAGACTTGATACCTTATTACATTTTTGAGCACAAGTGTTGAAGACTTAACAGTTTGTACTTTAAAAAAATCTGCCTAAAATAATGAACCTATTATCATGAAGTTACACTTACACTGAAAGAAATCTACATCAGAGATCTGTGAATGGCTCCTTCTTTTTAGTGCTTTTAGAAAATTATGACATTTAGGAGCAAGTTTTTAAGAAATGTATGATCTTAAAATAATTGTTATGCTCCATTTATATAACTAGATGGGCCTGTAAGATGATAAAATTCGCAAATAACCCATATAAATTTTACCTAAAGTATTATTTCTTTAATTTCATAACATATTCCACTAAAATAGATGAAATAACCTTTTCTTCTGAAACATATGTCAAAAATGTCTAATAGAGCTCAGTAATTAATACAAACCTGCTCAACTATATTTTCAGTAAAAATCTTTGAATAATCACGGTTTATATACTGTTCCTTCCAGTCCTACCAAAAGAAAAGTTGGACATATTAAAGCAAATATATTCTAATAAATCCTGGGGCAAATACATAGTATATATAATTTTTAGAAATTAAACAATTTACATGACTATGAATCGTACACAGAATAAAAATTTTATAACATATAATTATAAATTATTTATAATTTATAACACATAATTTTATAATTTATATAGTTTATATTTTACTTTATACTCACACCATTCTAGGAAACATTTCTTTCAGTACCTAGCTCAAGACCTTGAACATGCCAAGAAAGCCCTCTACCACTGAACTGCACCTCTATGTTTCACAAAATTTTTACTTCTAATGTTTCACCCTTCAAGGTGTTATAACTTGAACCATCTTACAATGTCTGCATCTGCCTGCCTTATTTCATGAATTATTCAGGAATAATTAAGTGTAAATGTTTCGAAAGGATAGATAAGGAACAAAATCCTACCAACAAATAATAGTAAAACTAGTAAATGAATTAATATATGAAGGCCTTGTTTATATATCTATAGTGACACATTAAATAAACTTAAATTTTTAATGAATTTAAAATTTCTGCATTCTTTTTAATTTTCAATATTAATCAAAGCTTATCTTACATTAATTAGTCAACAAAATGAAGGACTGGGGCTTATACTGAAAATGATTTCTCTTCACGAAAATTTATGAATATTACTCTTGTTGGCCGTTATCTGGCTCATTAATCCCAGATGACGATGTCTCATGCTTTTCTCAACATTAGCTAAGACATCCTTTTTCGAGATCAAGAGCTTTATTTAAAAACCCAGTATTGGCTAGGGAGATAGCTCAGTGGTCTAAGTGCCTGCCTGGTAAGCACAAGGACCAGGGCTTGATCCCCAGTACTGCATGCCATGCTGGTGCCAGAACACGGTGTGGCAATAAGTGCCTGTAATGACAGAGCTGAGAGACTAAGACAGGAGGATCACTGAGCCTAAGCTGTATAGAGAAACCCTACGTGAAATTAAAAAAAAATCTAAAAACACCAAGTATGTTTCACAAAATAATTGTTTGAAATATATCTTTGAGGCTTGATTTCAGAAAGGCTGATTATAGCATCTTAATTTATTATTTAGATTTACATGTCTATATAATATTTTTTGGTGGGGGGGAAATCAAACAATATTAAATAAGTGCTCCATCATTAAGTCATACTCCCAGATGCTAAAGTCTATTTCTGATGTGGAGAAACCAAAACTATCATAAGATTCTTTAATGAACATCATTTATACATAGTATGTAATTATGAGGTTTAGGTTTCTAAGTTATTGAATTATTTCTCTACTGCTCATTAGTTTTATTTTAAAGTATAAGAAAAGTAACATTAAATACTTAATCCAATAACATTTAATCTTATTATTTTTTTCCTGTGTAACGTTTATTCTTTTGCAGTTGAAGTTTCTACAATTTCACATTACAGAATTAGTATTAATCTTTTCATATAAGATTACTTTGCAGATCACTGACCAAACTGACATTACAAATAGCAATTTTGAAAATTGGAAAATTGCTAAGTATTCTGGCATGGAACAGCCATCAGGATAAAGGTAAGTCTAATTTATCAGAGAACTAAGTTCTCATAACTATGAAAAGTAATTCCTACCCACTTATGCCTTATCTCACAATGTTGAAGTGAGAGACTTAAATTTTAACTCAGAACGTGAATTTAAAGGCCTAAATTTTTCCATAAATGCCTACAGTTCAGAATATAATTTAGGACATCTTGCCAGGAACCTGATATTATTTAAGAAGACAAATAATTCTATCCCTCCAAACAGGAACAGATTCACTGCCAAAGTAAAATATATAATTCTACCTTCACCACAAAAAGCTTCTTATTAATTCTACTCCTGTCTCCTGTCCAAAATAAAGATACACAGCTAAAACTGGATGGAAGTATTTTTATAATTTCAAAGTAACAAAAGACAGTCTTTATTATTATTCAACGAGAGCATTTAGACTATTAAGTTTACTACTTCTGGATTATGCTGCTCTTGGAAAATAAAAGATAAGTCTTATCAGGTAAACTGACTGTAATTTAAGCTTTTACTGTTGGCTAAGAGAAAATCGTAAGTAACAGTATAGCAGATTACTTAAAAGAGTATTTTCCTTTGTATAAATGCCAACTTTACTAAAGGAAAGTAATCTTTACACAAAAAAAGGAGTTAATTAGTATTTGACTCAAATTGGAAAAAAAATCTTAAAAATAGGCTCTTTAAAGACATTCCTTTTATTCTGAACTGGTTTACTCTGAAATTTTCTCTATTTTCATATAACTGGGGAAAATATATAGTGATAAAATAGTGTTTTTTTAACTACTTGAATTTCATGAAATCAATATATCATATGTGATATCTGTAAATATTTTTCTGAAATTCTGATGAAAATGCAGCTATCACTTTTGACTACATTAGACAAAAATATTAGAGAAACCAAAGAAAATAATAAATTCCTTCTTCACATCCAATGTCTTTTCTAATAAATGTCTTAATACGAAGTAATCTTAATCAATTTGTGATCTACTTTATCCATCATGAGGTACAACTGTTGTTTTTTAAAGCCTCTAACCATTTTTATGTTAATACTCAAATTTATATTCTCACAATTATATGAAAATAAACAATAAGTGAAGCTGCACATGAAACACATACCACAGGATTTTCAAATATCTGCCAGAGGTCATTGTTATAATGAGAAGTATTGTAATTAGCAGTTGATAAAAGTCGTCCAAATTCATGTCTATTAGAAATGTACATAAACACACCCTGCATGCCAAAAAATAATAGTATTAATCTTATAGGAAAACATAAAAAATAAATTCAGTTACAGGAAAATATATTAATTTCAACTTTTATATTTCAGTTATGAACATGCATTTTAATTTTTGTATAAGACGTGCATGATTACAAATTTTTTATAATTATGAATTCATACATCACACAACATTAATAGATGGCACTGAAACTCAACTGAAAAAAAGAAGAGGAAGAATGGATTGTTTTTGTCCCTTTCTCACTGATCCTAGATGTAGACTTCTGGAAAAAAAAATTCCTGTTTGAAAGCAGAAATACATTTGAGACACCAAAGTGCAATGAATTATACCTTCTTTTGACTTCTTTCTCTTTCAAAGAAGACAACATTTTTTCAAAACAAGAATCCAAATGTATTATTTCATCAGTTCACTTCACCCTTTTACTGTTCTATGGTTTAAAGACTAAGCACAGAAATCAGTTATATATTTTAAAGGCAGCTGAAAAGAAAAGTCCCATTTCTTTAATCCAAATAAGGCAAACAAAATTCAAGCAAAGATGTTTCTTTTACCTGTTTTAATGATAAGAGTCAATAAAATACATATCTAAAAGATAAAGATTCTCTTTACTGATCTCTGTGTGTGTGTGTGTGTGTGTGTGTGTGTGTGAACTCACTAAATGGGCCAGAAAGCCTGGAACTCACAATGCTCCTGCTTCACATTCTCCACCTCAGCAGCAAGGCCTAAATCTCATTTAATTAATCAAGATGTACTTTATATCTAACCTTGTCTTTACTTCCTGGCTTTCCAAAAAATCCTACAAAAGATGAGTAAAAGTGACTTTGGTTTAACTTCCCTATCTGTCAATCACAAAATGTAAATCAGTTCTATGACCCAAGACCAGGCAAATATTCCCCTACCAGAATCATACAAAACACTGCAACATACACAGATTACTAACCTATGAACACCAATATTTTACCTGGCTAAATGCAAAAAAAGACTCTTAAAAATATATTAGGTTAGGCATTAATACCACTTCTAGTATTAATTACATAAGTAAAAATAAATAAAAGTAACACCTTTGGGGGGCTGAGCATTTGCAATGTTTCCGGAGTAGGGGAGTCTTTTTCCCTTTGTAAAGTCTAAAATGAAGAGAAGCACTGGGTAAGTCAACCTGCAAGCCCACTTTCTCAGGTATTCTCTGGTTAGACAAACAATAGCAGCTCTTGGTGAAAAGCTGATGCTGTAAAATATCCTTCATAGACAACATGCAGAACAAGCAAAGCTTACAGCGCACACAAAGAAACATCTCTAGCCTTTTCAGCCTCTTTTTCCTTTTTTGTGCGTGTGTGGAGGTGCAAACACATCAAGCTCATTCCTTAGCAAAACCATTAGAAATATAATTAACAAAGAAAAACATGAGTAAGACAGGCCATTCCAGGATGCGCTGTTGAGTGAAATCAGCCAAACATGAGCACAATATACAATTAAAGGTACTGTGGGTATTCAATAACAACAATGCACATAGATTGGTAGGAAAAACAAACATATCAAAGAACACATGCCTTGTTAAACTAAGAAGAAAATACTCGCCAACTTTTCTGATTTCAATAAAACCCAAATGTTTATATAGATTTATAAATTTAAAAAATAATAAACCTCAATCCCTTAAAAATAAAAAATCATATAAATATGCTTTAAAAACATATTTATACATTTGAAAAAAACTTTCCTGCAGTCAGTTTTATTTCATACTAAAAGTATTTATTTGTAGAATGGGACTGTCTCATTACTTTCTCACATAGATTAAATATACTTTACATCTCAACTTTTCTCTTAATTTTGTGGTAAGGAATATTTTAAGAATGTCAGATCAATAATGTTGTAAGGTACACACAGAGAAAATAGGAATACTGATTTCAGAACAAAAGCGTATTTTTCTATCATGTGTAATGACCATTTCACTGAGACTTTACAAGTGATTCTTAAAAGGTTGAGTTTTCACGACAGAATTTCAAAGGGAAGTAAAATGTCTTAAGAGAGTAAGCTGATTTGTAACATTCCATCTTTATTATTCCGTCTCACTATCCTGCTATTATTCATCCTAACTACAAATCAATTCTACAGGTAAATGTTGATAAATCATTTACCAAAAGTTCTCCAAATTTTTCAATACAGAACCAGAAAAATTGGCTAGTACTTAAAAATGAGGGAAAAGCTTCAAAAAACAATGACACATCAAGTGGTAAAGCAAGCCATGTTATAAAAACCATTTAATCAAGCCCACGGTGTGTAACTCACCATTTCTCTAGCATTTCGGCAAAGAGCCATATCAGGATCCAATTTGTCACGAACAAAATAGTTCCTTTCATTCATCTCCGAGCGGAGTGTTTTTCCTTTAATTAAATACACATTAGCTATGTATGGAACATTCCATATGCCTCTGAAAGTTAAAAAAGACATTCCAAAATAATAAAAAAAATTAAATTTTGTTTTAAAAATATACTGTTTAAATTATATATGTTATATATGTATATAATACATTTACTAAATCACAACAGGCATTTAACAATATATGACCTATATATGAGATCACTTCATATATATATAT
>NDGN011466034.1:0-28530 GCA_002564285.1 Tympanoctomys barrerae
TTTTTGACACTTGTTCCCACATTTATTTTCCTCTCAAATAATGGAAAGGCAAAGCCTTTATAATCTTAGGCCACAAAAGACGCAAAAACCTGCCCTCCGGGAGGCTGAGGCCAGAGGATCACAGGTTTGAGCCCAGCTTGGGCAGCTTGGCAAGACCTTGTCCCAAAACAAAAATTTATAAAAGCACTAGGGATGTAACACAGTGTAGAGATCCAATTTCTAGTATTGCAAATAAATATAACATGTTACAGTATAATTAATTTCTAGTTTATATCTCCAAACAATCCAATTTGTTTTATTTTTTCTGAGATAGGGTCTCACTACGTAGTTTGGGGTGGCCTTGAACTCACTACATAGCCCAGGCTGGCCTCAAACTCATGGCAACCCTCCTGCCTCAGCCTGCTGAGTGCTGAGATTATGGATATGCGCCACCATGCCAGGCATAATCCAATTTCTTTACTAAAGTTTCTGGACCATGTGGATCCTTAATGATATCTGGTAGCTATTTTTTCTGCATAGAAGAGAGCTTAAGTGTGTTTACCTATCCCCAATGCTAGCGCACAGCTAGGTTTCATGACCAACACAAACAGCAACCCAAGAGGCAAGGTCAGAATTCCCAGCCTCTCAGCAGTTGTCTCAATGGGGTAACACTTCACAAAAGGAATGGTGTTTCCTCCAGCATTAAAATAGTAGTAATGTCCAGTGCTGGGGATGTTGTGGTAAAGCACACAGGTTCATCCAATTGGATTGCCTAGAGGGAAATTTAGCAGTGCTTTCTAAGGACCATGACAGTGGTGGCCTGCCCCTTACTTAGCTCAGTTTAAGTGTCTGCTTAAACAAAGCAGTCAGACTCAGGATGCTGTGGTTGGATCCCCAGATCCTCAAGGCAAACCAGACCTGCCCTGAAGTCATCCTGAGCCCGGAAAAAAAAAAAAAAAAAAATCCTTCTAAGGGCCTTGAGAATGCTATCCCCCTTCCAATCCTGGTAATTAACTCCAAGGAAATAACATTCCTTCTACTACCAAAGCAAAAACCTTTTAAACATGTATATGAGGGCCGGGGATATAGCTCAGTGGCATAAATGCCTGCCTGGCAAGTGTAAGGTCCTGAATTTGATTCCTGCTTCCGCCAAAAAAAAAAAAAAAAAGTGTGTAGGATACGTAAGCTTATTTATAATGCTGGAAACTCATAGTTCTGTCCTTTTCCGTGGAGGCCCGGCAGGAGGCGCGATTTCCCCTTCACCCCACGGGGCATGCGTGGTCACAGAGGCCGCGTTGACCAAGGGTCAGCTGTGTGCTGGCGCTTCTCCTCCCCAAGTGTGGTCACCCTGGATACCACCTGGGAGGGCAGCCTTGTGCCCTTACAGAGGCAGATTTGCTGTCTAAGTTACCTGGAGTGGTGGGATTGGTTTCCAGCCCGGTGTTTTTCAAAGAGCCGCAAAATGCTCCATTATTCTTGGAAACTCTGCCCTTGGCGTAGAGACATCCCATCTGGGGCTCGGCTCACTTTTGAAAGGAGAGAACTTCGCATTTGATACCTCACCACAGCGTGCTTTACAAAGGGGGAGAAATACCAAGTTCAAACACATCAGGCTTTTCCCCTTTCTTCTCCTCACCTCCTTTATTAAGCACTTTTTATTCTCTGAGAAGTTTGGACTCATTAATTACAGCGGTGGTAATTATAACCCACTTCTACCTCTGCAGAGCCCTTCTGAAGAGCTGAGAGCCCTTTAGAAGCAGGAGCTTATTAATTGTCCCAGCAGCCCTGCAGGTAGAAGGTGGCAACTGTCCTTGCAGCCTGCAGATTGAGGCTGCCTGCCTGGGGCTGCAGGTGCCCTGCGCTGGGGGCCTGGCCTGCCTGGAGCCCACTGCAGGGACCGTCATGCACCTGAGGCCCAGGCAGGGCCTCCCCTGGGTGCTGTCCTGCTGTGCCAGTGGCTTTCTTAATTGTTACTTGGTATCTCTTGGAAGCATGGTGGGGTCTGCTTTCCTGCTGGGAGCCCCTTCAGGGAGGGAGGCATCTCTCCCCGGCTTTTGGGAGAAGCATGCTCCTGGTATTCCACAGGGGGTTACAGAAAGGTGACTAAGGGCTGCTGGTGTCCTGAGCAGTGGTTCCCAGGAGCTCAGGCAGGAGGTGGGCAGGAGAACGGAGGAGGCTGCAGCTACGTCCCAGCTCCCATGCATCCTCCGTGCTGTAAACCCACAGGCACT
This sequence comes from Tympanoctomys barrerae, assembly GCA_002564285.1. Classification (NCBI taxonomy): domain Eukaryota; kingdom Metazoa; phylum Chordata; class Mammalia; order Rodentia; family Octodontidae; genus Tympanoctomys; species Tympanoctomys barrerae. The sequence goes on from NDGN011466034.1 coordinate 2,211, forward strand.
GGGCGCACCCACCACCTTCCAGCGGTCTGGCTGTCCCACCTCAGCTCCTGCTTGAGCTGTCCCCCCCCCCACGCCTCCGCCAGGGCTGTCTGGACAACAGACCAGGCACACTGTTCCAGCCCCCTTTGCCATCCCCCTCTCCCTGGTCTCCATCCCTGGCAAGCCCTTGCGGAGCTGAGAGTACTCATGATGTGGTGTGTAAGGTTGTTCAGACTGAGGGCCGAACTCAGGGCTGGCGTGGTCCAGTGGGCCTCTACTTCCCCACGCATCCACTCTTCCCGTGGTGTTTTTGATGGTGATAACATGGACGGTATAGTGTGTCATGGGAACTAGAAGGGACAGCCTGCCTGTACTTTCTACCCAAGAGAGGGCAGTGGTGCTCCCTGTGGTAGGATTCTTTAGAGGGGCAGAATCAACCCATATCAATAATACATTTAACTACACAAGGATTGATGAGACAGGCTTCCGCCTCCGAGGCCAACTGTAGGAGCACAGAGGAGGAATCCAAAACAGCAGGCGCGTGCTGGAGAGCTGGAGGGGCCAGCAGCAGGTGGAGGCGAAGGCCAGGAAGCTCCTGACCAAAAGGCTGAAGAAACCAGAGACAAGGGGCAGTGTGAAGACTGCAGCTCTTCCCAGAAGGGAGGGGCACATTTCCTTCTTTCCCTGTTTATTCTGTATAGGCCACTGGGGTGCAGTCGGAGTCTCCCCCACCTCAGTTTGCAAGGCCACACAGCAGATGTCTACTACCAAACCCAGTGCTTACGAATCTGCTAGGTTGTTCTTATTGAAGTCAAGTAGACATAGCACATGAACGACCACATGACCGAATTCAATGTCACAGGCAGGTTGGTCCCTGGATCTCTCTTTTCTTTTCAGAAAAGGTGATCAACTTGATTTTGATGTGCAGCTTAGAAACTATAAGCCTAAACCAGATTGTGTCAACCGAGAGGAAACCAGGTTCCAGAAAGTAGGGGTGGGGGTGCTGTGTCCTAACTCAATGCCATGGATGAGGGTTTTAGCAACAGAGTACAGAGACAGAGTTCAGGATGAGAGGGGACTTTCCATGTCACTCAACCAAGAACACTTCTGCTGGTCATGTTGCCACCAAAACTTTGATCAGCCTCACTTCTTCCTGTCCTTTTTTTTACCTACATCTTATTCCCATAATGTATGCTTACCATCTTATAAAATAATTGCCACAGATAAATCAGAATTCTTTTTGACATTTATCTTTGGCTCCCTCTCTTGTTCTCTGAATGACCCTCCAGAACATTTTCTTTATATTCAGTTTATTTTCCTTTTAGTTTGAGGATACATGGAAGATTTTGCAAAGACTTCAGCTAGATTGTTAAAAATCATCAACTTAATATTAAACCCAGATATTATTTCAGATAATAGATGAAATTGTTGGTTAGGACAGAATCCTATTTGTCACAGCTCTTGCCTACAGGGACACGTTACTAGAGAAACATTGCCAAAGATCTGTAGAGGGCCAGCTCTGGGAATGAATCAGTCCCCAAAGTTATATTCAACCCAGTGTCCTAAGTGTTCCTCCACAAATGACAGTGAGGGTCCATGCCAATTGCTTTACTGAAATTATGCCCATTACATTTATTGTGTTTCTCTGAAAACCCATCTGATAACCTTGTCAAAGTGAGTTTTTATTCTAATAAAGGTTTAAGTCACTTATTCTTTGAAAAGTAATCATAACCCCAGTGATCCCCATTCTAGTATCTACTTACTAATAAGCTTTGACTTTAATCACTTGTGCTATAATCCCACCCTGAATCTTGATCCACATTGAGTTCATGAATACCCAGTACTGGTGCTCAGCTTTTGTTTTGTTTTGCTTTTGTCTTTCTAGTCCTCTGGGATCACTACCGGCTCTTTGGTGATGTTTTCAAGGATGGACTGGATTGGACTGAGAGTGTCCCCGCCGTCTGACCACCCGCTGCTTCTGCCAGCCCATAGCATTTTGCCTTCCAGCCTGAAATTTTCCTGGCCTGAGGAGAAATCAGCAGTGGAAATAATTTCTGTCTTTATCCTCAGACATCTGTGGGAGGCAGAATGGAAAGAAGGCTTGACAATCAGGCAGACCCATGTTCAAATCCCGACCCCACACCAGCTGGCTCGATAGCCTTGGACAGGTTTTTGAACCTTGCTAATCCATGCTGTATTGGTTCCACAAAACAAGCAGAACTTGTTTTTGAAGTTGAACCATTGGATGAAGCCATAGCCATTGGCTTCTCTGGACCTTGTCCCCTCCGGTCCTCTGGGCATGCCTACATGGCTGACAAAGGACAGAGCCTAATTTCTGAATGTCTGTAACAAACTCCAGAAGAAGAGGGTAACTCAGGGGGCTTTAGGGCTAATTTCCTCCAAGTCACTCAGGGACAGCTGTGCTCCTGAGCTCTGGACAGGGGAGGCTGCAGTGGTCCTGGGTGCCACATTAAATCCCATCCTCTTCCTGTACTCCATGGTGAAGGCCCTGACCACAATTCCCCCTATGTATTCTTCTCGTTCATGGACTTGGTGGTGTCTTTGCTTGCTACCTAGCCAAGCTCATATATAAATGAGAAAAGTAAGACTCCGAGGGGGGATGGAACCTTAGTGAAGACCTCCAACATTTGCCTATGCAGCTGGAGCTGGGACCCAAACTCTGGGTCACTGTCCCCTGGACTGCCCCTCTTCCAGCCCAGTCTTCTTGCAGCCAACAGAGGGCTCTTCTTCAGCCCAAAGTCTTGGTGCAAAGGGATGCAGATCGCTTGCCTCTATTTCTCCTTCATCCTAGCCCATGCAACAAAAATCCTCTTTCTTCTGGGTGACCGGAAAGTTACTGGCCCTCTACAGACCTCTGCACAGACAACGTAGACACTGGACACCTTCTGTCAACAGTCACTTTCCATCTGGGAGTCACTTTCCACCTGTGTTGGTCTCCACCTGCGGGGTAGGACAATCCTGGGTCACACTCTAGCTGCAGTGACAGGTGGCTCTTCCATTCATCTCTTCAACCTCTGAGCCCAATCCTGGCACTTGAGGGATGTGGAGCAGATTTGCCACCTTCATGCCATGATGTATGTGTGTGCCAAGCTTTCGCTGCAGCAGCTAGCCACGCCTTCTCCTGTACAGGGAGAAGACCACTGGCCTGCAGGGGACTCCTGAATGCACACCCCCTCCCCAGGTCCCCAAATTCATCCAGGCTCCTCCTGGGTATCTTCAAGGCCACTCTACAAACAGGGTCCCTGGGCACGGGCAGCACCAGGAACTGGCTGCTAAGAGTAGATGCTAGAGGCTGCCCCCACACGCACTCCCACCACCCGCCGCCCGCCGCCTTCCGGCACCAGCATTTGAAAAGGACTGGAGACAGCGCCTCCTCAGGCCCAAGGGACTCTGTCTGATGCAGCCGCACCCCACCCGCATGTCCCATGCTCCCCCAGGGCCACGCCTGCAGAAGGATGATAAGGGAATCGACTTCACCAGCCACACCGGAGGCGCAGTCCAAAGATTCAGAATATTTAGCTGTGTTTACCCGCAATAATCAGCGTCTCAAAGCCATGTCGCCGGGCAGCTCTTGCTACATTGATTATGCCGCCTCATATTGTTGGCCCCTGGGGGCAAACAGTTCTGATTAATATTTCACAACACGGGTTTTTTTTTCCTCTTTTTTTTTTTTCATATTCCTTTCTCCGCGTCGTTGCTTTTCTCTCTCTTTTTCCCCCTTCCTCCTGAGCCCCTGAGAGCCTGATAGAGAGACATGGAATATTTTACAGTCTCTTGTGTCTGCCTGCTCCAGTAATCAGCGGACTCAATCACACTTGCAGTGTTTTTATGAATTAATAACAGGCACTTTGGAGGGCTAGCGGGGGAGGCAGGAAATGCAATCTACGGCCGCTTAATGAGCGCCATGGGGAGCTGCTACCTCTCCGCCTCCAGCCCTGCCGCTACATCAGGGGTTCTGAGATTACCCACTTCCACATGGGCCTCGACAGCCTGCATGGGACTCTGGAGTGCCCCTCTGTCCCTGCTAAACTCTCCTAGGAAGCAGGATCTGGGGAAGATGGTCTCAGTGCAGCTCCATTTTAGTTCAGAAAAAAAGAAAGGGACTGGAGCTCAGCTCCACAAAGGGCCCTGAATTCGCGTCCACATGGCATCTGTCGAGGTGACAAATGGAGATGGGAAGACTGACAGCAGGGTAGGGAGGGTCATGGTCCACCTAGGCGACCCCACCGCAAGCTCCACAGTCCCACAGGGGCCCTGCATGGGGATCTTGCCTCCAGGAGTGTCTATGCATATATTTTGGGGCGCCCTACAGACACGGGGGATCCACACCTCTTAGTGCTCCGCCAGCTGTACATCATGAAGCACCCTCTCCATCACTACCTGGCTTGCTCACAAGGCTTGAAGCTCAGGCCTTGGCTTTGAAAATGCCAAGTCCTGCATGCCAAGACCAGACCAGCTGCTGGCCATACGCGTGGGGGCCGGGGCAAGGCCAGGTGGCCACAAAGCACACCTCTTCTCCCTTTCCATGTGTCCTGGGGACAAACAGTGCCCGGCCAGGTTCTGATCCAGCCATCACATGCAGAGCAGCACTGGTCCAACTCATTGCCGTAGTTTTTCCCTGCAGAGGGAAATCCACTTGCCGAGTCAGCCAGGGCCAATGGCTCACAGAGAAGTAGAGAGAGCCCAGTGGAAAAGTTGCGCCGCTGTAGGCCATGCACTGGATTTTGTTCCTTTTTCTTTCCCTTGATAAGTGTCCTATCTATACAAAAGTAGAAAAAATAATGTAAATGAAGCGCTCACGACACTGTCATGAACTCAAATAACTACACTTTGCTGTAGAGGCAGCTCCTGAGCTCAGCAAGTGGCCAGGCAGGGAGAGACCAATGAGTGTCTAATCTCCCTCTTCAGGACACTATGCAACTCACGCCTCTGGACACGCCCCTCCACACACACACATACGCCTTGGTGACCGATGGCTGGTCTCACACATACATGGTGACCCTTCCTGCTTTCAGCCTCCTATGGTAAGTCCCAAGAGCTGAGAAAACCACGCCTGGGAAGCACAGTATCCTGGGGATGGAAAGGGATTTGCTGTGAGACCTATGAAGCCACCTGTTCCAGGCAAGCAAGGGGGACGTCATTGAGTCTCTGTCCATACCAGGATGCGTACCAGGCTCTGGGAGCCAGACAGAAGAGAACCTGTGTCCACCTTCAGGACCCCCAAATGCCAACGGTTTTGGAAGAGTAAACACTGGCCCCTTGCTGATCTCGTGAGTCCCCTGCCCCTGGCAGGCAGCTGTCCCTAGGAGAGGAAACTGAAATGATAATTTGGGGAGCAGGACAGGGGAAAGAGAAAGGAGAGAGAGAGAGAGAGAGAGAGAGAGAGAGAGAGAGAGAGATCATTGGATAGACAGACAACGGGTGGACAGAAAAATAACTTTCCCACATTCCTCCCAGACACAGAGGCGGGCGGAGAGCTGTGAAGGCACAGAAAACCCAGACCGGCCATGGAAATGGGGCAGAGGTGGGGTTGGGACCCACAGGCCTGGCAGCCCCACCCTGAGGGGGGCTTACATTTCTTCCAGGTATGGTACACTCACTGGGACCACAGGGAACTCTAGATGTGAATTTAAAAACAGTGTCCCTGTTTGTCAACATCCCTGCCAGCACAGAGCAACCGATTTTTGCCTGAATTCCCCTATTGCTACAGGTGGCAGGATGTAGGCATTGGACAGAGGCCCTGTTTCTTAGGAGAGTTGGGTCCCCCGTTAGGTATCACTCTGCTCTGCCCAGTGTGGCCCCCACACTAGCACTGCGGGCACGGTCTGGTGCCTCATGAGAAATGCAGATTCTCAGGCCCCTCCCAGCCCCTGAGTGGGAATCTGCATTTGAAAGTCCCTTCCCCGGTCCTCAGTGGGTGCACTCTCAGGGATCCCACACTTGGGGTACACCTTCTGAAGATGCAAGCCTTCTTGTCAGTCTCAGTTGCTGCCAGCCCAGCAGGCTTACAGGGCCCAGAACAAATAGCTAAATGCTTCCACCAGCTCCCCAGCACGTTTAAAGAATAGGTCGTAAAGATCCAGAGGCCTTTAACAACGAGGGAATAAGTTTCTGACAAGGACACATCCAGCCTGTTGTTAGGCCTTGGCAAAGCTATTTGAAAAGAGAAATGAGGGCTTCCTGACATTGCTCAGATCTGCCAGGGCCCAGTGACCAGAACTCATACAGCATCTGTATTCTACAACGTGCATGTAGTACTTCTGGCTCAGTGCCCGGCACCCCAGGGAGGGGGCCCCAGGCAGCTGAGACTCCCTAGTCCAGGGAGGAGATGAGGATCAGAGAGGTTAAGGGACCTGCCTGGGGCCACCAGCGGAGGAGAGAGAGCCTAACTTCCTCTAATCTCTCGATTCCTCCCGCCAAGACCCAATTCCTGGGAGGAGCCTACCGGGAAGCTCTGTTTGCCAAGTGAGGCTTGGTTTTAATAGAATCCCATCTTAAGGACACAAGGGTCAACTGTCCCCTTCCTCTCAACAAACACCCCCCAGGCATGGACCCCTACCCAGGAGGGACAGCACCGACCCTTGAGGGTTCATACCTTAGTCCTGCATTTTTATAATCCCTCTGATGGAACTGAGATAGCGCTACAACCTTCCCAAAGGACACGTGGTGTTCTCTTTTTCCGGTAAGAAAACAACTTCTCTCTGCTTTAAGAGAAGGTAGAAAGCATCTCAGCCTCAGGTCCCACCCACTGGCAGCTGGCAGCGGGCAGCCACAGGGGTTTCCCAGGGTAGGTCTGGCTGTTCACTGCCAGACAGCCACGGGGGCCTTAGCACCTCTTTCAAGTACACTGACTTAAGAGTTCCCAGTGCAAAACCTCATTTCTGTGAGATGCAAAACCTTTTTTCCTCCAGCAGCACAGTGAAATAAGCTTTCCTCAAATTGGATTTAAGGTGGCTTCGCTTCTCCATGCTCTTCTTGAAATCACAACTTACCTTTCTCGTGTCCCACTTCCTCCTCGGAGCCTTCCAGATGATTCCAAGCTAATCTGTTAAACCACTTTGCATTTAGAAGGATTTAAGCAATATTAGAATACTATTTTACTCCTCCCCAAGAAAGATACGCCTTTCTATGTTCCTCAAGTCTTAATCCCACATTGCACAACACGAATGGGTACAGGAGGCCGGGTTGGAAAGGGCCACATGCAAACACATCCCTGGTCCCTGGTCAGAGGCTTTGGGAAACCCTGCAGACCTTGTTGCACCTTGGCCCATTAGCCTGGAAAAGGCTCTGACAAGTCCCGCAGGACACATAAGGCTCCATGTCTTGAAGTCATTGTTTCCCAAATTTCTGTGAGCAGAGAACCATTTACATTTTTATTTGTCCCAGGAATCCAGGCTCCACCTAATACCCCTTAGGGAAATTTTTCAACACTCCAGGGGGCTAATGAGGCTTGGAGGTATCAAGTCTGCAGAGGGTAGGACTGGGCTTCCTCCTCTCTCAAGCCCAGTCCCTCAGCCCCCTTGGCGCTGCTGGGCCTCTCCTTTGCCTGTAGGGTGATGGAGAGGCTGCGGAACCAAGCTGCTTTTGTAGAGCACCCCAACTCCTATCCACCAAGCTCCACAGGGACTCTAGGGCTGCTGGCTTCTTAGCCACCCAACAGTGGGGTGTAAACCCATCCTTTTTCAGGGCTCTTCTGGCCTGAAGCTCCAGGTGACATCTATGTCATCAGTCCCCCCACCTCTGGCTCTTCTACCTAGGGCCAATCTTGGCGCTATAGCATTGGCCTAAATCCCACAGTTTAACCCTAGCACCCTGGATCATGCCACCTGGGCCTTAGGCTGGGGACTGGGGGGAGTGGGTAAGTTGCCGGGCCATGGGGAAGAAAGGCAGTGCCCCCGCCTCTGCCACCTCCCCACCCGCAGCCCTCCCTGCCTGTCCCCAGAGCCACACCTGCCAGCAATCTGCTCTGCCGTGTGCCGTCTCTGCGCGGCAGCCTGGCTGCGCAAAGCCCCGGGGAGCTGTTTTGTCGTCTCTGCACATGCCTTGTGTGCAGTCGGATGGGGGCGGTGTTTGTGTCTCAGTTCTCTCTTGCAAAGGGAGAAGAAGCACAGCAGAGCTGGAGGTGTAGACACTGCGAACACCCCCGTGTCCTGGGTGTGTAACTACAAGTCAGATCAAGCCCTGAGCTTCGCCGTCTGAGACAGGATGGGGGGAGTACGGCTGGGAGCATCACGCTTTCCTGTGCCGCCTCCCCCACTGCACACTCAAATGCAGCACCCTGCCCTGAGCAGGGAGGAGAAGGCGCACACACAATGTGCAGCCTGATGCCCTCTGTGGAAGGGGGCTGCTGTCGCTGTGCCGTGTTTTGTGGCACATGCCGTGGCTCTTCACATCCTCAGTTTGTCTTTTCTGGAACACAGCACTCCCCTCACCCTGGCCTGGGAAAGCGTTCCAGGCTTGAGGCTAAATGCATCAGGAGAGGAGACTGAGGCTGGAAGTTTCTGTTCAAGCGCACAAGGCTGGGGGTGTAGCTCAACCGAGCAGGCTCACCTCACATGGGCAAGGCCCTGTGTTCCAGCCCTGGATCTGCAAGAAAGTCACGTTGCTGGGCTTGGCACCATGGGAGCAGGTGCTCACGTTCTCACCAGGGCCGAAGGGGCAGATGTGCAGACAGCGATGGGGTGGGGCGCGGAAGCGGGAGGGGAAGGGAATGCGGCTGTCACACAGCCCTCGCATGTCCAAGGTGAAGCCCACTGGGACAGGAGCGAGCTTGCATGCGCCACGGCACAGGAGGGTGCTGAACGAGGCACGCAGCTGTGGCCACCATGAGGACCAAGTCGCACCTCTGACCCAGCTTCTGCTTCCTCCACCACGGCAGGGTGGGCAGCAGCATGAACCCGAGTCCCGGGCAGGGTCCACTGAGGCCCACGCGGCCACCGTGGTTTGCACACGGTGCCCAGCTGCCACCGTGGATTGTGCCAGGAGGATGGCAGGGGTTCCTCCTCAGCCCACACCTCTCCTCCCTCACCCATTCAAAGTGGGAAGGTTAACATGCAAGAAAGGTCAGCTTTTATAGCATATATTTGTAAAGCTTGCAAACTTCCCAAAGGTGGGGGAGCACAAAACAACCCACCTGTGTCACGTGGCAGGACAACCGTGGGCAGCGCGTCTGCATCTCCTCAGGACTCCTGGGAAGGTTTACTTCAGGGGCTGCTAGGAGTGATGCTGGCATACAGGAGGAAGTGTCTGAATGGGAATCCCAGACCTCGGGATGGAAGAAGAGAGGCCTGAGGCCAGGCTACCACCACCTGTCTTCCCAGGCAAATTGGGGGTTGGGCAGGAAAGCTTTCTGGAGGGCTGGAGGGTGAGAGGGAGACAGGTCACTTCTCAAAAGGCTGAAGCAGGAGTTGGGTTTTCTGGGACTACTGGGGTCCCAGGTGGGGGACAGATATGGGAAGGTTCCCTCAGGTGGCCATGTACCCTGCCATGGGGGTACAGAGATAAGCCCTGGCTGGGGCTGGGGTCCCACCACCTTGACAATGTGGGACCTCCAACAGCACAGGAATCCTGCGTCCTCCAGCAAATGGCCCGCTGGTGTGCCTCTCTCTGGCCCTCACTGTCTAGACCTCATCTGGTCATTCCACCCACGGCCACCTACTTGGACCACAAGATGTGAGTCCCCAGATTGCCCAGGTAGTGTTCTCTTATTGAGGAGTCTGTCACCTTCAGCACCCGGTACTGGACCGTTCTGCAGCCCTAGGGTGGAGACTCATCTCACTGTGCAGGGCAGTGCTCAGGGAGCAAAGGTCAGGGACCTTCCTTGGGTGGCTGCCTGCTCACTCTGCCACCTCTCAAGCACTGGGGTAAGAAGGGCACAGGCCCCCTCCCACCTGATTCCTGTCTGGACTCTCTGCATCAAGGCCCTGGGAGCACCTGTTTCCCTCCTGAGTGTGTTCCACCCTACCTGGGCATTGAGAAGCCTACCAACACAAGAAGAATCAAGGCCAGGCTGCATTCATGACAAGGAAAGTATGGGTATGGGTCCCTCAGCCTCATGGCGGGACCTGGACCAAACCCAGAGCATGCATTGGACAAATTTGCTTCCATGTCCCAGTAGAAGCATGCCACAGGCTGTCCCTGCCCCCATGTCACCCACGAGGACCTTCTGTGGCTCTGGCAGACACATTGACATAGCCAGGTTCACGCAGCCCAGGGAGCGAAGCTCAGACACAGTTGTGCCTAAATCTAAATCCCAGGCTCCTTCCAAATCTCTGCATGGTGGAAACCCCCGGTGAAGTGGGGACTCTGGGATGGCACAGTCCCACACTCCCTGTTCCCATCTGTGTCAGCCCTGTGGTGACCCCAACACACCCCCAGGAACCAAGACTTGTTTCAACTTGCCATTCACATGAGGCTCTGTGCAAGTCCCTGGGCTGTGATGGCTTGGGGGGTGGGGTGGGGGGGACAGGTCACGTGCTTCTGTCCAGAGCTGAAGCCTGAGGCTCATGAGGAGAGGCCTGGCTCTGACTTGGCCCCAGGACTCTGGCTGCATATCCTTCCACACCCATCGCTTCCACTCTCCATCCGGATCCGCCTTCCTCCTCTGGCTCCTGAGACATTCTTTAACACCCCTTTAAAAATTAAGGGTGCAGTGAAGGCAGGGAGCCTCTGAAACAGATAAGAGGTAATTGCCTGCCTTTGACTCCTCTTGATGTGAAAATAGGATTGGAATGACTCACTCTGGTTGAAAGGTTAGTTGAAGGTTATTACAGGAAAATTGTTATTCATACATTTTTTTTCTGTGCGGGCTGGATAGCCTAAAAGATTAAATTCACAGAGTGCATAATGACCCATCAGGGCGGACAATGGTAGGGCCTTCCCAGGGGAGGGGAGATAACAGCACCGAGACTGCTCTGAATAATTCATGCTCCAGCGCTGCGGCCCCAGATTACATGAGGGTTTTCATTAGGACAGGAGAGAGTGGGCTTGGAGCACAGCTGCTTCTCTGTCATGGACAGCTTTGGCCCACTTTGCTGTGGCTCCGATCTGCACCCACGTCATCCACATCTTTGGGGAGGAAGTGGGATGGAAAGGGGGGGTCTCTCATCCCAGGGCAGGCAGGAGACAGACGCCTCCTTGCTGAGCGGGCCCAGGCTCACTGAGCTCATCTGATTCCTGTGGATCTGAGAGAAGCCAAGGAGAGTTCACCACATGAGGCCCAGGATGCACTGAGAGAAGGGCTAGACCCTGAAGGCGGGTTCTGGAAAGTTTGCCTTGTCGGGTGAGCATGGGTGTCTTCATGCCAGGGGGCCCCACCAGCCTCTGTGCCCCACTGTGTTCAGTACAGACCAGGGCTGGCTGCCAGGTGGATAGAAGGGCATGTTGACTCACTAGCAGACGACATGAAGGTTTTCAGGGGAAGATTTTCCCATGGTAGAAAGATGGAGACAATGACTGGGCCCTGGAGGAGGGGGAGTTACGCCCCAGCCTGTAACCCAGGCCTTGGCTTCTCTACCCTCCTCTGGGCCACGGCTGGAAACACTGTGCCAACTCAACAGAGCCTCTGGGCAGGGAGGGCTGGTGCAGGCCTGGAGCTTAGCGCATGGAAACTAGGTGCAGGAGGGTCCCCATCCCGGCTCAGACCGGCTGCTGGAGCGGCTGGAGCTCAGGCCTCCCTCTGAGGTCATGCTCCCTCCCTTTGCTCCTTTGCCTTTTCATTCGCCTGCTGTCTGCTGCGATGTCCCTCTGTGCTCTTCTTGGCCCTGTCCCATAGATGGGGCTCCTGCCCAAGGCCTCTAGGGCTCCAGCCCAGGCCTTGAGTTTTTCCATTCCTGCTGTTCTCTGACACCAGACTTGTCTGAGGGGTGACATTTGGGTCACATCTTACTTGACCCAGTGAGTATATTATCTCTTTCATTTAAACGGAGGCTCACTGCTGCCTGTGGTTTAGGGGAGTGTGTCCTCAGCCGGTACGGTAGTGTCTCTCTTCGCATCTGTGATCATGTGGGGTCATAGGTACCTGGTACTCACCAAGGTCCTGATTAAATCTACATCAAACCATTCACTTGGCCCTGTCGTTTGTGTCCTGAGTCTGGGATTGTCCTTTTCCCCTCCACTACTGTGGAATGAGCAGCTACATTGAGCAAGCCACCTGCAATCCCATTCAAAGGCCTAGATACAGCCAGGGTGAAAAAGTGACACTAGGCAGGGCAGGAGCGGCCTGGAGGGGGTACCTGGAATACTTAACTAGTGTGTCAACTTGCGTTAGAAACGCCCAGTTGGTTGGCTTAGTACAGCTGTGGGTTGGCTGAAGGGATTTACTGAAGACAGAAGACCCAGCCTGGGTGTGAGTGACACCAATCCATAGGCTGGTGGACAGAATGGACTAAAGAAGGGAAAGAAGAAAGGAAGGCTCGCGTCTGCTTCTTTGGAGAAGGTTCGGTCTGGTCTTCACCTCTACCTTGGACATCTGTGTCTTGGCTTCCAGAGCAGACCCTTGGAGAGCAGACCCTCTGTGCTGTGGCGCAGCCTCTTAGCCTCCTGTGCAGACCCCGTGGTAAGGACATGCACGGCACTTTACAGATTCTCCATATACAGACCGCTGTCTTGTATTTTCACTCTTGGCTCTGAGGTGGCCGCCATAAGCCTACCTTGCACATCTGTCACTTGTAACTCTGAGTGATGACCCTGACAGTACCCTAACTAGAAAATGCCTTCAAAACAGATCTAGAGGACAGAAGAATCCAGCTGACCTAAAAGTTAAGCCAACAGGTGGCAAAGGTTGCCCAGCTGGCTCTCTTCATAGAAAAGGAAACAGGACATTAGAGAACCATGAAATTACCTTTTCTGGGGAATGAAAGGAAGGACCCTCCAGTCCAGGGCAGGCTGCAAACCCCCAAGTATGACCTGCGCTCTCGAGCTCGCTCCAAATACTTCCTCACAAGCACGACTATCATTGTTCCTGTGGCTAAATGTGTCCCAATATTTCCTTTAGTTAAAAAATAACTCATAACCGTTGAGAGAAGAATGGTGGTTGCCCGAGGCTGGGGAGAGAAGGGGTGGGAGAGATGGAGGAAGGTTGATCTGGGAGTACTAAGTTATGATCAGATGGGGGCAAGAAGTTCTGGGGCGCCACTCTGCAGTAGGGTGATGGCAGGGAACCAAAAAGGTTGGTAAATGTTGAAAAGGCCAGGTGGAAAGATTTGGCATGTTTTCACCATAAGAGAATGATAAATGTTTGGAGAGACACATATGTGGAGTCTGGTTGCATTCCACAATATACGTATGTTCTAAACATCACATAGTGCCTCACTAGTATGCACAATTCATGTACAGTTGACAAGCAATTTAATATAAAAAAAAGAGGGAAACAGCTCTTTCACTCTTTACAGACCAAAACCAAACCAAACACAACACTTATCCATTTGCAAATGAGGACAAAGGCCTCCCCAGGAATCAAATTAGTCACCACTTTGATCTGGGACTTCCCAGTCTCCAGAACCGTGAGAAATAAGTCTGTTCTCTAAATGAGAAAATTAAAGTTACTCTCTTTGCAGTGTAACTTTTTGGGTACCTTCCCTGCTTATAATAGAACAAACTATTCACTGTCATTGCCCCATGCATAGCCATCTTGTTCAAAATGACCTACCCGAGAGTAAGCTCCAACCTCTGTTTCATTCACTGAATTTTATTTTCTGAGGCAAAAATCCAACTCTAATAACTTCTCCACAGTGAATTAAGCCATGTCACATAACCTGACCCACCATCACCAGGCCCTGCAGCTTCTGTTATGATTTTTGGTGACGGGGTTCTTGGACAAGGTCGGACACCTGAGGGAAGACAGACAGATCAATGCTTTTGTCCAGGACTTGGGAACTGACCCGCGAGACAGCACGGGTCCCACAGGCTTCACACAGTTACACCCTCAGCGTGTGGGGCGTGTCCCTGGGGCTTAGGATTGTCCAAAGCCCTGGACTCTAGAACGCTAGAGGATCTGGCTGGAGCAGCAGAAAAGAAAAGAAAGTCCTCATTAGGGACAGGGATGGAGGGAGGAGCCCAAGGAGTTCTTCTTCTGACCTTCCTGAGGTCAAGATACTAGCTTTGTTTTAATTCCATTAGACTTCACAGTGTCTAAAAATAAGTCTCCCCTGACTGCTGTTAAGCTCAGTGCATTTGGTTCCTGCCTCCTGCAGACAAAGCATTCTCTATCATACATTTATGTTTCTGCTAACCTGTGAGATGCTTCCTCTACCTCTCTGTTCCTTGTCCTCTTCCCCCTCCTCAGTCAGATGGGCGATTGCCGACCCACCGGAGAATATCAGATACCGGTCAGTGGGTGTCACCGGGGTAAAACAAGCAAAAGAAGAGCTCCCACTCGCCAATGCCCCTCAGTAAAGGGCGCCGCCATGCGCTTCTCCAGCTTCTGGTGGAAGGCCTCCGAGGTCAGCCCAGGCTGCCGCGGGTGAGCTCCTTGTCCCCACCAAATCCGTGGGCCCGAAGCGGGAACGCTTCACTGATGCAGACAGGTGTCAGCCTGGGTTTGAGACAAAGACCTCCGATGACTCATCCGGTCACAAAAGCAGGCTGTGTGAGACATCCCTGCCGAGGCCGAGGCGGGGATTATTCTCTACAGCAGGGCACCATTTTGGAAAGTTGCTCTGAGAGATTGGCCTGCCCTGTTAACCACAGCGACAGCGGAGGCACATTCAGGGCTAATGTTTTTGAAAGACAAAGCGCCGGGGAAGGTTTCAGGAGGGAGGCAGTCGGGAGAGGTGGTGGAAATCAAATGACCCGCTGAAGCTAAATTACCAGGCTCACGAAGCGTTTTTAGAAATACCACGCTGCCTCCGCCTGCGGCCACCACGCTCTCACTTGCTCTTCCAATTAATTATTGTGTTTTAACACTATCTCCAAAGATAATTGCCTGTCAGTGTATCAGTATGTAACACCTCGGGGTGAACGATGCTCCTGCACTCCCGTCTGTCAGTGCTAATAAACACGGGGCGGGGGAGCCCACCTGCTCTCCCAGGAGCCCCGGATCCACAGCCTCCTCCCCCTTGCATCTGCTGGCACAGCATGGGGGTGCCATGGAAGGGAAGCCATACACTTGGCAGTAGACAGGGTGCCCCGTCCATCCCGAGTCTTAGAACGGCTTGTTTGCAGTAGATCTGTGCTTGTTCATTTGATGCTCAGATCTGTAGGCTAGGTAGCAAGGAGTGCACTTTTATTTTTGATGGCTAACCTCATTACCTATCCAAAGCATACATAGGGGCCGGCAAGATGGCTCAGCGGTCCACAGCACCTGCTTAGGCAAGCTTGGGCAACAGGCAGGGGACCCCGGTTCGATCCCCAGCACCACATGCTGCGCTAGCCCAGCTCTTGGGGTGGGCTAAACCGGCCCTCTGCCCCCCTCCAAAGCACATATAGATCAACAAGCTTTGTAATTACAAAGTTGTTAAAAATCAAGTGCTCTCTGGTTGGAAGGGTTCTTTTGTGTTTTAAAAAAAGCAAAATGGAAGAGTGATGGCATGCTACGGTGGAAGCTACATAGCTAAAGCCCGCTGCATTAAATATTTCAATAGGGGAAAGAAAAAAAATTCCTCATCTCAAATTAAATTGAACCCATTCGGTGAATGTCAGAGCATCGTATGGAGTAAGTGTCAATTAAAGTGATAAGTAGTGGGTTTGGCACCGTGTTCTGGATTGTTCTGAGGTCTGCTTCCCTGGTGTGACCGGTCGGCACATTGGGGCAAATTGAAACTGATCTGCCAAGCACAACCTGGGATTCTTCTGAGAAGCAGACTCTACTTCAATAGCTTCGAGTTAATTGGCATTTTATTCTCATTTAAATCTCTGTCACAACCTTTTAGTTTAGTTTAGTTTAGTTTTGTATTTTCAGAGGCACACACAGGCCCAATATCTTCCCTGTAGCATTCTTCAGAACAAATTAGGTCACGTCATAGAATCTCACCCGTGGATCGCGGGCCCTCCAGCTTTCGTCAGGGTTGGGGAGCACTGGGGTGATTTGTCAGCTGTGTGCTGTAGCAGAGAAAGGGAAACAGAAGCGCTGACAGCACGGCATGTTCTCTCCCAAGCTCTGATTTTGTCCTGTCTCATGGCTACAAGGCCTTTTTGGGTAAGTGGGACCCTTCCTCTGCCCGAACAGAATCATCTCAGACGCAAGGGAGAGGGCTTGAGAAGGGGACGCATATTGTACAAGGATGCGGGGCTGCAGCCTGGTGGCAGGTGTGCCCTGCACTTGCCCCACAGTCGCACCTGGGGTGCTCGTTAGGAGCCCGCAGTTGAGGAGGTGCCCGTCAGTGGTGTGGGTTCCGCCTTTCCAGGGAGCCCTCCATTAGGAAGCCCGTGGGTTCCGGGTCTGGATTTCCCTCGCTTCACCTCCAGATGGTGTTGGCCTGTGGTCCCCTCTCCAGAAAGGCCCCATCTTGCCTGGTGCCTCAGAGCAGCAGCGTTGTTAGGGCTCCTAGCTTCCACACGGTTTCCACCCGCTCCACCTCTACCCAGTCCCTCTGACACCACTGAGACTTTCGGATCCTGGGACAACCCAGAACCTTTCTCCTCCAAGAACCACTGGGTGAAGACTGCAGTTTCTGTCACCCTAGGCAACCGACGTTTCCACAGACACCAGTCCAAACCCGCATGGACACTTAATCACTCTCAATGCCGCCTCTCACCCGCCACAGCAGTTTGGACCTTGGCGGCACGATGAATTTTCCCAATTTTCATCAATCGGTTGCCGTGCAGAAGTCCTTTGCTGCCTGGCTCACTCTGTCCACCCATTGGTGGGAGGGGGCCTGCCAAAGGTGTCTCCTATCATTTTGGTGCTCCACTGGGAGGTTCTCAGGAAGTCTGCCCTGTTACCGCTCAAAATGAGTGGCCGCAGCCACCAGGCATTTGCCTGTCTCATGCTGTTTCCTTGAGGACCTAGAGACTCCAGTCTGGCATCACAGTCCCTCTCACTGTCATCCACTCCACAGACAGCCTCCCTGAGATCTGGGGATCTCACTCCAACTACAGTCCCCACTCCGGGTCTAAATCACAGCTTGCAAACATCTTGGCGATCTGATGACAGGAACTAGCAGTTGCTTCCTCTGATCTCTTAACCTTTCCGGGGTGCGCCATCCACCAGCTGCTCAGCAGCGTCACCTATACAGCCATCATTTCTTGCTCTTGGGCTTGCTCCCCAAGTTGTCATTTGTCTTTTTCTTTTAGTGTCTTTGAATTGTTTGAGGACACAGGCTTTGTCTTTCAATAGTCTCCTCTTCTCCACGGATGCCCCTATTCCCTGGCATGGAGCACTGGGCATCAAGGACTGAACCATATGACACACTTAGGGAGAGGAATGGGTGCCAAAGCATGTGTTCTTAGATTCTGATTCAGGTCTGGCAGAGGTGCCAAAAGGTAAGGTTACCTCCAGAGCTGCTGAGTTCTGATGGACACTGTCACTTGGAGCCCCTGGCCTGGAACTCATTATTGCCTACTGTACTTAAGATTGATTACCAAGTATGGGTGTGTGGATTACTTGGTTGGCATGTGGCAACAACAGACTCTCTTCCAAGCTGCGTCCCCCCGGAAGTCCCTGGACATCCCCTCTCCATAGCTGTTGTTTCGGCATCCTACATGTAGAACGTACCATATGCCACACCTGAGGCCCAGTTCTCCAGCTCCGTTGAATTCCCACGAGAGTTCTCTTCGATCAGACCAGCACGCCTCCTGTCCTCTTGACCTTGAGAGATGGTCACCTTCCACTGTCAGTGACTGTCATCCTGGAATCTAAAATTCTGTGTGCTGAACCTGGCTTGGGGTCAGGATTCCAGGAATGCAGAGTCGAGTATTCTGGCCAATTGGTGGTGGAGGTTGGGGCGCACCTCCTGACACCTCCAGGTGTCACATACAATGAAAGGGCAGGGGGCAAGGGTCTCACCACACTGATGATGTTTTTTCTGCCAAAATGTGATTCACTACCTCGCTTTGGTATGTTCCTGTTTCACTGGCCTATGCCTGACAAACTTCACTGAATCACCCAAGAGGCTTAAAAGTTACCAAACACACCAAGCTGCCTTCTCCTCCTCCCCTTCCAACCATGGACAGTGACCTTGGACTCTGCAAAGGTTATAAGTAACCATCACCTAAACATGGTGGGACATTCTGAGAAATCTGTGGCACCATAAAAAGTGGAAAATGTTATGGATTTGACTTCTAGTTGTAGGCCATGTCTGTATGCTGTTTAACACAATTGCTCTTTCATTATTAATGAAAGGTTCTCAATTTTTCCAACAAGGAAAACTAGTGCGTGGACAAGATACACCATTTGTACCCAGTGGCGTTATGTGGGCTGCCTGATACCCTTCTTTATATTATTAGACAACTCCTATCCCAGTGAGAGACACTTGGCCCAAAAGTTTTAGAATCTGAGAGATCTCTGGCACACAGAAATTGACAGAGCTGGGAAGACACATCCCCAGCCACCTGGACTCAGGCCTGGAGAGCTGTAGTGGTGGCATGATGGTGTGACTCTGGAGAAGGCCCTTGTCTTCTCCACAGGTCCTGGGAGGCTGGGCTTGGGGCAGGGCCGGGGAGCACTGGTGCCCATGACTGGCTGCGGCTTCCTGGAAGACCCCTTCAGCTGTGCACTGCAACAGCAGCAGAGCTGGGAGGGCTGGACATACTGGAGAGCACATCGGAGGCATCACTTGAAGACCCTCAGGAATATCAGATGAGGATGGAATATTTTTAGAGGATGAAGACCCTCCATAAGCAGATGAGGACAATGAACAAATGAAGCCTGATGTATTACTATCTGTGGGATCTTGCTTGTCTTCTAGAGAACTTTGGTCTATATACCAATCAGAGGCTCATGGAAACCCAGGCTCGTGGCTTTAAATACCAACTCCACGCTGAAGACTCCCACGCTTATATTTCCAGCTCAGACCTCTTTCCTGGACTTCAGTCTTATATATCTGAACACCCACTCAACATCTTGACTTAGACGTCTAACAGGCATCTCAAACTCCACGTACCCAAAATGCCTCATCTCCCCCTACCCCAAATCGTCTCCACCCACAGCTTTCTCCAAACTGAGCTCAAAGCTCCTCTGCCCTGCCAGTTGCCCAGCCACAGACTCCGGAGCCGCCCCGGATTCCTCTCTCTCGCTCTCACTCCACATCCAATGGATTGGCACCTCTGGAGGTCCTAGCTTTGGATGGATCCAGGCTTTTGGCACCCCCTCACTTCCCCGATACCCTCTGGTCTGAGCCACCACCCTGATACCCTCTGGTCTCAGTTCCCTCATCTTACAACAAAAATTCTCGGATGGGGCTCTTGGTTTCCATTTTTGCCAACCAGATATGCTTAACGTAGAACCCACAGATCTCTATGAAGCCTGAGTCAAGGTTCTTCTGTGCTCAAAACCCCACAAAGATTTCCCTCTCTGAACCCCAAATCCCTATCACGTTAAGCAAAGCTGGGAGAGAGGAGTCTTCCCCAACCGGCTCCCATGCGTCTCCCCAAGCTCCTGCCTGCCCTCAGCACTGTCCCTTCACGTCCCTACAAAGCTCCTCTTCCCCCTACCTGCTGAGCCAACTCCTCTACCCCTCACCTCTTCCATAACATCTACCTCCTCCCCAAGCCATCCTAACACCTGTTCACCGCTGCAACCCCCACCTCCAGCCACACTTTCGCACGCCATTCTCCTGCTCTGCTTCTCATTTTCCTCAGCTCTTACTGCCTTTGAACAAACTGCAGAATTCACTTAGGAGGGAGCCAGCGATCGCCTCTCTCCCCACTCCAGGATGTAAGTTCAGCCAGGGTGTGAAGCTTTGTTGCATCCCCAGATGTGTCTGGCATCCCACACAGATCAAGCGTGAGGAGGCACTCACTCAGTGCAGGCCACTGCACGTGTATGAGCTTGTACCAGACAGCAGAGACAGGAGCGCTGCCAAGGATGGAGGAAACCACGACGGGCGGCCAGGAGTTCTTAGAGGAAAACGCGCTCATTTCTTGAAGGTCCGCTTTGAGGATGGAGAGAAGGTTCTTTGAGAAAACCAAGACAGGGTGTCCGCGAGGGAGCCCAAGGTCTCCGTGCCGAATGCAGACATTAAGTAACAAGAATGATTCTCCTTCATGTGCAAGTTCTTCCAAACACAGTCATTTCACCCGCCAATTATTTTACAAGATAGATTTAATATTCCCACTCCACAGTGGAGACAGTGGAGGCTTAGAAAGATGGAAAGACTTGCCCAACGCTATGATGTCCTTAGGAGGGGACTGAGTGGCCCCAACTCGTGTCCTGGCTCTCTCCCCTCCCCACCTATTTCTGCATGGTCCAGAGGAGGAGGAGACAGAAGGACAGACACTGGTTGGGCAGCCAGCGCGGGGTTGTCACACTTCTGAAGCACCCCAGCCTGGAAGGACCGAGGTCGTGCTAACGGCAGCCAGCCTGCATTCCGACGGGCAGCTGGGCCCTCTCAGGCACAAAGCCGCTCTCCGGGCCTGCGTGGGTGTCCTCCAGCAGCCCCACCCTCGCGTGTCAACCGTTCCCCCCACGTTGCGCTGGCCCGCTCTACTTCCATTTCTCCACCTCTTTTAAGAGGCTAAAAAACATCAAGAGCGATGAGAAAAAGCAACGCTGGCATTTTAATCTGAACAATAGAACAGGAGGCCAAAGGGCTTCGCGTTGACAAGAGAGAGACCACACTGAGGGCGGCAGGCTGCCAGCAGAGGAGTGTGTCTGGGACCAGCCTTGTGACAGGCAGACCCCAAGGAGGTTCTGTGGCCTCCGAGCTTCACGTGTGACTGCGCACAATCCAGCCCTCACCGGGGCTGTTTTGTCTGTTTCGGAGGATGCTGGCCCTCCTCCTTCCTTGGCAGGGCAAGGGCGTCTCCATAACTCCCCTGCAGATGGCCCGTAGAGCTGGCCCAGCAGACGCAACTGGAAATTCTTGCGCTGTTGCAAAACGGGTCATTTGGAACCAAATTCCAGTCTGTGTGTATGCACATGGCGGGCGGTAGGAGCTGACTGGGCTACGCTGTAATGGCCCAGTGAGCCAGAACCCTGGATCTGTTCTCAGATCCCCACAGTTGGAGCAGGCCTGAGGCAATGCCTGGCCCGTCCCCATTTAGAAAACCAGGGTCTATGCTGAGGACCAGATAGCAAGGCTCACGGGTACAGTCACAAGCTCCACCTCGAAGCCCTCTCATACTGTCTCTGTAGCCTCTGTGATTGCCTTACCACGACCTGGGCTGTTTTTAACTTGCAGAGACCTTTTCAGACCAGGTGGGTTTAGTTCTGCTTGCTGTCCTCTAATTGTGTATAATCACCAGTCTCCATCAGTTATTCATTCAACAAATGTCGGGAGTATGCTCAGCGCCTACACTGACCAACACTCCCTCAACAACCATAGCAACATCCGACACTGACAGAGCATTTCTGTGTGACAGACCCGCTCCAAGAGCCGGCCCCATAAAAGCTAATTAATCTGACCACAACCCCAGCAGCAGATGAGCTGTCGATACCATGTGAGGAAAGGAGCCTCGGAATCAAAGAAAGCCAGATGCTAAGCTTCTTTCTTTCCCAACAGCTGCCTCCCCGACATCCATAAAAAGTTAACTGTGAAAGTTCCACAGACAAACTAGGCCCCGCCCTCCAGCCCCTTGTGCTGCACCAGCGTCTCCCCCTCCTGCCTTCCTACATGCCAAGTCAAGCATCCTTTGAGGGACGGGAAGACAGCTCAATGGCATAAGCACCTGCCTGGAATGTGCAAAGTCCCGAGTTCAATCCCTGGTACTGAAAAAAGAAGAAGAAGAAGAAGAAAAAAAAAAAAAAAAAGACGACCCTATATCAAGCATCCTTTGAAGAAACATTCTCTGGCTCCCTCCACCGCTGGAAATCACAAGGACTTCAGGGAGCATGACTCTGTCCTCGGACACACAAAGCCACCCCTAAAGGAACCTCTGGTCCCAGGATTGAGGCATCTCTCAGACCTGTTGCTCTTTCCATGTTGATTTGTACACATGTGCTTGAATGAAAGCATGAACAAAAGCACTGTAGGATTCCACCTTCCAACACACCTAAAATTCTACCATCAACTTTCTGAACATTTTTAAAAATTTATCTGGTACAGGCAGTACTGGGGTCAAACTCGGGACCTTGTGCTTGCCAGGCAGGTGCTTAGACTGCTGAGCTATCTCCCTAGCTCCAACTTTCTCATCTGTGGACGTTCAGTCCAACGTAGGCTGGGCTGGCTTTCGTGGGCTGCTGCTAGAGTCTGCCACAGCGCGGCCACTGCATCTTGGCTGGGAGGGCTGGAAGCCGCCAGGCTAGGCTGAGCCTAGGACTGTGTGGACAGCAAGGCATTGGCCCATCAGGGTCCCCGTGGACTGTCTTGGTGCTGTTTTACCTTCTGGGAGCTCCCACCCAGAGTCCCTCGGCCAGTCCCTTGTGGAACGGATCTGGCTAGGCAGACCAAGGGGCGTCTGGGCTCTGTGATGACTGTTAGGGCCCCCTGGAGTGGGCTTCCTGGTGATCCACAAGAACAGGCTCGGGGCGTGGGGAGAGTTAGCTCCACGAGTTCAGCCGAGTTTAGGATTTGGGGGGCCAGGGTCCCTCGAAGATTATGCAGGTGAGGAGCAAGGCCTTTTCATCAGCCAGGTGTAGCTTGACCCAAGTGACAAGGACAAGTCAGGGTGTGGCCCAGTTTCAGACTTAGGATCTTGGACTCAGAGTGGCACACTGAGACGCCGTGTTAAAGGTCCCCAAGGCAGGGACAGCCACACCACGACTGCTATGTGACAGAGGCCAGCTGGGCAGCCAGGGCCACGCTGGGGAACCCCAGGGGGCCTCGACACCCTCCCCCACCCAGCCCTGCACATTCACCAGCTCACGAGCCCCATCCCACCAGACTCAGAACCCGAGAACGTGTGCGTGAGCTCAGCCAGTGAGCTCAGTCCCCATCTATTTCCCTTCCTTTTGATTTTTTTTTTTAATTTTAATTTCATTTAGCTTGGCTTCCATACTAAAAATACCAGCCCTGGAGATAAAAGTGTGCACATGATGAGTTTGCCTCGTTCAACCTCCACAATACAGTGAGTGCTTGAATAATAGAAAAGACAATCCAGGCATCCCCCGCCACGCTCCCAGCCTGCAGGAGCTCTCTGTGCCTGGGGAGAAGGCTCTTTGGGAAGAAATTGATCATTTACTCCTGACCGGTAGTGTCCAAATCAGGAAGCGCTGCAGGAAGGGTCGGGTCAGGGCCTGTTCCTTCTCTCCATGCAAGTAAAGTGTATTCCAGATGAAATCCTGCACGCCCCATAAATCACGACCCCTGATGCCCTTCTGGGAAGGCGCAGCACTGTCTCCATCCCTGATACACTGGCAAGAGCAGAGAAGTCATACACCCTCATCAGGCTCAGCCCCAGCGGAGCAAAGCAGGGGCATCGGAGCTCTGCTGTTCGGGGCGAGACCCCAAGAGGCTCCTCGCGAGGCATGGTGGCCCGGGATGCAGCTAGCATTTTTCTCCCAGAGGACAGGGAGCTGGTTTGGGGGAGCCTCTCTCTGTGGGTGTGCTCCAATGGCCCTGGGGATCACCACGGGCACATGCTGGGTGCTGGGAAGACCTGGGGAGCAGGAAGGCAGAGAGCAGAGTCCACCACGCTATGGCATCCTCACTGGGCTTTGGAAGGTGCTATGGGGGCAGTGAAGTCCTTGTGTCACTGCAGAGAGCAAAGGGCTCCCTAAAGAGTGATGGGGAGTTACCCTTGGAGAGGTTTTATTTTTTAGAGACAGTGTCCCTGAGTCCCTAGGATTACCATACCTAGCGATTTTCGAATTTAATCTTATAGTTTCGTTCAGATGTCCACAAGATCTGGAAGCTCCCTCCCTACAGCGGCAGAGTTAAAAGGGAGGAGGGTGCCCCCTCCTTCCCCTCCACTGGCGCCATAACAGAAGTAGGCGCCTCCTGTGACCTACAAGGGGCAAGGTCACTCGGGGAGGGGCAAGTTCTAGTGTTGCCAGCAGGCAGCCTGTGGACTCCAGGGTGATGCCCGTCCCAAATACACCAGAGGAGGGTCATCCTCCATGGGGACCAAAATGTCTAAAGCATACTTGCGGTTGGGTGCGGTGGTACACACCTGTAATCCTAACATTTGGGAGGCTGAGGTCAGAGGATTGCAACAATTTCGAGGCCAGCCTGGGCTACAAAGGGAGACCCTGTCTCCAAGCAGACACAATCTTTTAGAAAAGTCATACCTGTAGAGAATTTCCAGCACATAGTGATGTCAATGGCATTTTGTCCCAAGCATCTAGAGAAATGCTTTTCAGTTAAAACTCCTTCCTTCTTCTTTGGTTTAGAAATTGGTCTGTGTGCAGGGTATTCACTCGGTCATTCACTCACAAAGCAATGTATCCTGAACACCTGCTACGGCCGGGGAGATAGCTTGGTGGTCTAAGCGCCTGCCTGGCAAATGCAAGGACCCAGGTTCAATCCCCAGTACTCCATGCCATGCTTGCCCTGCGTCACACTGGCCACCGAAACCAGGCGTGGTGGCGCACACCTGTAATGCCAGGAGTCTGGAGGATCGCTATGAGTAGAGACTGTGTAGCAGAACCCTGTACTAAATACCCACTATGGGCCGTGTTTTCCTCTCACGGACACCACAAATCCTAGATCCAATCTGGAAGGCTTATTCTTTCATTTTCTTTGGAAGCGCATCACTTAATCAACTCAGCCGACGCAAACATCGGTTACTTCCCTGTTCTGTCTCTCAATCTTTCTCACTACAAGAAGATTTGAGATGAATTCTGCCCTACAGTAACTTCTAGGGAGCAGGTTGCCCCAACACCCACAGCCACTCTTCTCCGGAACTGCCCCTCACGTGTCTCTGGGTCTGCTCTTCCTTCCCTAGGTATCCTCAGCTTACCCCTGACGCCCCAGAGGACTGGATTCTCCGGTTACCACCGTCACCATTTCCGGAGCAATCCTCCTTCTGGTTGAAGCGCCCCAGGCTCTGGGCTGCAGACCTCCGGGGGCTGGGCCTTGAGGATTCCCTACGTCCTGCTATAAGGCTCTTCTTAGGCTTGGATTCAGTTGTATGTAATGGGGGAGGGAGGGGAATAGCAGTAGCTTAAAACAAGAGCGACATCTCTTATTCCCTCGCAGGAAAGCAGGCCGGGGAAAGCTGTGTGGGGCTGCTGCGGAGCCTCTGAGTGTATCGGAGCTGCCCTGCCACCCTCCGAACATCGGTTACTGCTAAACCTACCTCCAAGCTCCAAGCCTTACGGGCTGAAACGGCTGTGGAATTTACAGTCATTGCATCCGCGTTCTCCACGGCAGGAGAAGTGGAAAGGAAGGCTTGTATTCCTGTTTTAGGACCTGGCACAAGAGCTCCACAATGCTCCTGGCACTGACTGCAATGGAGGCTTAGAGACCCAGTCCTGCATCAGGCTATAACGCGTTCAGCCAGTACAAGGGACCCTGCTGACAGAGGGAGCAGGAGGGCTCATTTGATAATCCATGAGGAATCTCTCCTGCAGCGCTGAGCCTCTATTACACATTATCTTGGGGCGGGGGACAGGGTTGCACTGTGATTTTCCATTATAAACAGTTGTTCCCGCCAAGGTTGGGAACCGCAGTGACACGTTTTGCATCTGCGCAGTGCATAGCGATGACACGCCTGCGTGGAGCTGGCGCATGCGCACAACGCATCTTCGTTTTCCTTGTGACAGGGTCTCGCGGTGTAGCCCAGGCTGGCCTCGAACTCAGAGCGATCATCCTGAGTCAGCCTCCCAAGCGCTGGGATTGCAAAAGGCGCACCACCATGCCCAGCTCTTTCTTTTTTCATCGCCTTTCTCTTCCTTCTCACCTCTCCATTCCTTGGTCTTCTCTTTTGAGAAGGATTTCCCTACTTTTATTACCAGTGTTCGCTTCTTTATTATTTCATTTTATGTACCCAGCTCCGACTCATAGTAATCTGTTTTCAGCCTCCCCAGTGCTGGGATTATAGGCGTGCACCACCACTAGGTGGGGAGGTGCAGCATGTGGGACTAGGAATCAAACCCTCGTCCCTGCACTTGCCAAACCTGGTGCTTAGTCCACGGAGCTATCTCACCAGCCCTACCTGTGTTTAATTTTGCTTTTTATTTATATTTTGAATTCCTCATGTAAGAGAAGCCATGTGCTATTTAGGGTTGTATGCCTGGTTTATTTCCTTTAACATTATGGTCTCAGGCTGGGCTGTAGATCAGAGCCTGCCTGGCAAGTGCAAAGTCCTGAGTTTGATTCCCAGCACTCCCTCTCAAAAAAAA
>NDGN011466036.1:0-15266 GCA_002564285.1 Tympanoctomys barrerae
ATATATATATATATATATATATATATATATATATATATATATATATCAGAACCAGGGATTGAACTCAGGCTCTTGCACTTGCCAGGGAAGCTCTTATTCCACCACTGAGTCATCTCCCCATCCACAAGACCCTTATATTAATGAAAAGTTAAACCCTTCCAACACTGAATGGCACAAGTTAAACACTACCATCCCTAAAGGTATACGCATCAGGGAATACAAAGCACTGGGACCAAAAAAGAAAATCCAAGCTCCAAAGGGACAAACATTAGCTCCTGCCATCCCATGTGGAATATCTGAAGCAATCTGTGGCAAATTGTGAGCTTCATGTGGCTCCACCTATATGGCTTTGCTGCTGGTTGTAATTATTATGGCTTCTCTCTCAGGGCTGCTTTGCTCTCTTCTTGAAGATTTTCTTAGATGATCCAAGTTCCTGGCTTTTGTAAACTGCTGTGGTTTCCACTTAATAGGCTTATGACTCACAGTTTTACACACTGCCCTCCAGGATCACATTGTCTGGCCAGTCAGGATTTTGGAAATCTGGGTGGAAGTCTTCTTAACCTCAGAACTCATTTATTCTGCAAACACCTAAGACAAACTCCATGTGAATCAGGCAAAGGTCTGCTGCCAGCTGGAGAAATAGCCAGGCTTTCTTCTCTCTTGGCTGTAAGGTTCGAGTGCCTGCATTTCTGAGCACTCTGACCCTGATTCTGAGGAATAAATTCTCCATGCCTGTGCCATTCTGGAACTGCTTCCATTCTGGATCATGGAGATCTGTTGCTTTCTCAAGGGAAATTCTTTCACCCTTGCAAATCTGAGGCTGCAAAGGGCAGAAATATGCTGTCTCCTGTGATGCCCTCAGACCATCCTTTCAACTCTCTTGTTCCTTCCCACCAATGGAGATCCTCTCAGCTCTATCATGGCAGTACACAGCTTTATTGGAACTTCCTTTCTGGCCAAATTCACAATAGTTTAAATCATCCTGCTGGGCTGTTTGATCTTGATTCTTAATATAAATTTGACTAAAAGACCTAAGCAATAGGCCACACCACTGTCTCAATATTTGACTGAGAATTTCTTTTCCAGATTAATCAGTCCACCATCCTTAATCTCAGTCTCAACCAAAGCCTCTGGATATGAGAAAAATTCAGACAAACTTTCAGCCAAGCCATAACACAAATATTCAGGTGTGCAATAACCAACACCATCCTTATTCCCATCAGAAACCTCTCCAGTCTGGTCTTTACAGGCAAGCTTTCTATAAGCCTTCTGGTCTTCTGAGAGCTCTGACCAGAATAGCCCATACAGAATAGCTGAAGTCTTTCCAGCACTTTTTTTAAGGTAACATCTCTGAAACTTTCCTATGTCTTCGATATGCCATTCCCAAGAGCTCATAATCCATATTATCAGGTATTGTCATGACAGCAACCCCACTTCTGTGTTACAAAATTCTATCTCTTTATTCTACTCTTATTACTTGGAGAAAAATACTCAACACTGAAAATGAAGGAAGGAAAGATTTATTTAGAGGAGGTTTCAGTCCATACTCATCTGGCTCCAAGACAAGGTGGCACATGGCAGAAGGAAGCTATTCATGGATGCAGAAAACAGCAAAGTGCAAAGGGAGGATCTGCAGCTGCAGCAGTGCAGCTAGCTAGCCTCTTTCCCCTCCTCACATTTTTATGCAGATTATCTGCACCAGATTAGGTGTACACTCATACCCATAATCCCAGCATTTGGACATGAATTAATCATAAACTCTAGAGGCTTCCCATTAACTGCATGAGGCTTTGGGGGTACAAATAGACACAAACCATAACAATCTGTAATGATACATCTCTAGCCAGGCACCATCTCCTAACAGAACATTCAGGAAATAACTAATTAATAAACTTATGAGTGGATAAACTCATTAATGAATATATGAGTATATGCCTCTATGATCCTTTCACCCTTCAAATATATGAGACTTTTGAGTGACATTATAGATATAAACACTAATGTTTGACTCTGAGTGTGTTCTGAAAAGAGTTGTGCATTTCATATCATGCAAAGAGTAGTGCTGACAAGTCCAACATTTTCTCCAAAATTTAAGGTAAATGGCTAGTTGTCAGCTTCCCTAAAAATCAAAAGGAAAATGAAGTGCTCCCAACATACCGTGGTGTCCATAAACATTCCAATCCCAAAAGAGAAAAATATGCGAATAGAAAATATTCAGACAGAGGCAAGATTGAAACACAGCATGGAAACCATTAAATCCTATTGTTTATATTGAGTGCTCAGAGCAGACTGTGATGAGATGTGAGCTCCTAAAGACTTTTCTGATCTTAGGCTCTCAGCACTGGTAGTTGCACCTCACATGGCTTTTCCCTTAAAGAGGATGTGCTCTCTGCCTGCTGTTTGCCTCACCCAATGGTCCTCATCTCTAGCATCTCCAACTTCCTGGAGTCTCCACTGTACTTTTGGTACCACTTTCATATCAGAGATTCACATAGCACCATCTCAGGGACACCAAACAGTGACTGTCTGCATCATACATGTCTGCTTGGTCTCACAGGACTTCCTCTGAATTCTGAGTGGAAGACTCTGTGACAACATAACTTGCATCCTGTATGCTTGAAAACCCAGAAGCATGTGGATGATGTTAAGATCAGACACAAACTTAAATAATAACCAACCTCTATTAAACCAGGATGGAGTAATCTAGACACCTGATAATGGTGAAACTTTTAGAGACTTAGTGGCCAAAGTGCAACACAAACCCACTTATTTATTGTAAATTTCCAATACTGCAATTAAACCCTTGGAACAAAACCTCATACATTAAGGGGAAACACAATTACAGAGCATTTAGTGATACAAACAACTCGCTGTGACACACAGGTTATGACATTCCCACCACTACCAGACTCTCACATGAAAAGTTTATAGTTTTGCACCTCTGAAACTGTTATGGGTGGGTTCTTGCTGATTTTTGTGATGCCCTCAAGCCATGTTTTTTCTTGTCCCTGTGCACAGAGTTTCATTTATTTTTAAGACTAATCTGTTTTAGTCACCTCGCACTCCTTCATCACAGCCCTTTGTAGAGAAACTGCCAACTTTTCCAGTCATTATTCTCTGCCATTTGCCCCTCATTCTTACTTTATATCTGAACAAAAGTAGCCAGAAATATCTATGACACAAGCTGAATGTTAGGCTACCATAAAATATATTCCATAAGATTAATTCATCCACTCTTAATCTCAGTTTTGTGTAAAAGCTCAGGACATGAGCAAAATAAAGACAATTTTTTTTTCTGCCAAAGTATAGCATACATACCCTCTGGTCTATATGCCAATTGTAACCTTGTTCCCAACTGAAACATCCTGATCCTAAACTCTGTTTTATACACTCTTAACAACATTTTGGTAACCTCCCAACAGCCTCAATTAGAGCTTTCTAAGGCTTCTATAGCCAACATCTCCAAATCTTCCCAAAGTCCTCCCTGAAACCAGTTCTAAAGTTTTCAATAAAATCCCCACTCCTGGTAACAATATCTGCACCAGTCACTTTCTCTTTTGTGGAACAGAATGTATAACACTCAAAACTTGCTTTAAGTTTTAATTCCATTATCATCTGGCTCTAAGGAAGAAGCAAGATACCAGAGACACATGGAAGAGGAAGTGGTCCTCATACAGTGGTAGCCAGGAGACAAAGTCAAAGGGGAGGATCCTAACAAGAATGTACACTTTTCTGTTTACACTGCCAGTTATCCTCATCCAACCAAGCCCCACTTCCTCTCAGTGCATTCAGCTATGATGCCTATCAATGAATGAATGCACTGATAAATATAACAGCTCCATGTGACAATCACATTCCCATCACAAGATATTTTTAGAAAACATTTTGGATCTAAACAATAACTGGAATGTACTTTTATCCATGTTTAAATCACTTTTCCAAAATTAGCATATGATAACAAGATATTTTTCTATTATTTAGACTTTTTGTCTTTCTCCAAAAGTGAACATAAAATTTTCCATAAATTCATCATGAACTTCCCAGAAAAGAGAACAATTTCCTCCCATATAAGGAGTGTGGGAACCTACACTATAATTTTCAGACTCCAGACTTATGATTAAATACTGCTTCCTTTCAGAAGTTTCCAGAGATTTCCTGTTTCAGATAGGCTGAAATTATAAATTCTATTTGTCTTTTTAAGTTTACCATTTGTTGAGATGGACAACCATATTTCTATTTTTAAGAATAATTTTTATTGTTTAATAATGATTGAATGCTCTATGCTAGGCAGCATCCCAACTGTTGAAATTGCAGCATACACTAAGTTTATCAGGTTATAGTAATCTTTGTACAAAATACAGGCTTTTAAAATATACAATACTAAGAGTTCCTCTTCTACCGGACCATTCACAAAAGACCTCAGTTGTCTGAGCTTCCAAGCCTCTACTGTCCTCTGCACAGACTGCTATATCTGCTGTCTTCAATTTTCCATCTGTAGGCCAATGTGTATTCACTAAAAAGCCAGACAAAGTTGCATTACATTTGTGAACATATCAGTATTCCCAAAGCAATATAATTTTATTTTCTAATTGGGCCATATCCAGTAAGACACTTCTCATCCCCCGCCACAATGATTTATTTACTTGTCTTCTTTGAGGCTCTGAGACAGTGATATTCATCTTTGTGTTCCCAGAAGCCAACGCCATTTCAGCATCATACCCAAAGGCCTCAGTACACACTTCATAAATAAATAAGAGAAATAGATACCAGGCAATGTGAGAATATCCTTGGATTGGTTCATTTAATACCTTTAATATTCCTCTAAAGGACAGGGAGAGTAGATCATTCGCTCAGGAATACTTGAGTCAGTATTAGAAAACTTGCTGGATGATGGAGCAAGTTCCTAGAGATGAACTCAATTCTAATGCCGCAGAGGACAAAAAGAGATGCAATCTATTCAGCAGCATGGACTATTAAATTTAAGATGCACATGAAATCTCAGAAAATCTCCCTGCTGAACATTGAATAGCATCTACAAAGTTTGAGCTTGCCAGAGTGTGCTTGGAGAATCCTTGTAAAGTCAAACAAAAAAATACCATGTGGTTAAGAGCAAATAAAGAAGCAGGGAAAAAATGATCAGAAGTTGTTCAATGCTCAATGTTCATTTCATCTTGTAATTTTCATGTTTGTCATTGTGAGCAGCTTACAGGTAAGCAGCATGTGATAGATTCATCTATTTAACCTCATAACATTTCTCATTGCTTCATAGACCAAGTCACTATTGAATGTCTGTTGAGTTTCATTACAGGAATAATTTCTCTATAGGACTGTTCTGTGACTATATGAAGACTAGACCAAAAGCTACCTTGGGTACTCTTAGTGCTGCAAACTTCTGAAAAATGACCTACTTCCTAGTGTAGACTGGAAATAACTCATACTGGTTTGTAAAAAAATCCAGTTGTTAAATATAAATGAATTTTTGAGTCACTTGTAAAACCCAAAAAGCTTGAAATTGGCCAAGGGGAGAGCATTTACAGCCCAGAATTTGCCCAGTTTATAAATGAGAGACATCCTTTATTCTTCACAACAGCCATCTCCCATCTGTACAGTGCCTCTTTCAGAGTCCCAGAATCTATATTTAGGCACCCATAATCCTCTACTGCACTCAACTCATTATCCTCAGCAAACAAAAAAACTAATAAAGTTAATGCTATAATATCATGGAACAAAAGAAGAAAAATCATGTTAAAATTGAGTTTAGTAAGGTGCTCTTCTATGACATTTATCAATCCAAGATGTGTGGATAAAGACTATACACTTTGAACTCAGTATATAGTCACAGGATAAGCTTTTTTTTTATTTTCAATATTTTACCATTTTTCCACAATTTCTGGCAAGATATATAAACAAGGCAGTGTATAAAATATGATCAGCAGGAACAATTTGTTGAAAAAAATATATATATATAGTGTGTGAGCATATAGGACCATGTGTTGTTTTAGACACATTTATACCTTATCTGATCTTCATAGGAGAAGCTTTGAGTTTTTGATATCATATGTTTTTAGAAGGGTAAATGTTACTATTTAAAAATGTTGTTTAGAAATGTTTCAAATGTTTTGTAAAAGGAGAAAAGTGTGCTCACTACCCAGGAAGTGCCTAGGGCAGCTTTTTGTAGCTAAAATTATTCATTTCTTTTCTGTAGTGAAATACATGAGAATTCCCATTCAACAAGGTTAAGAAAGAATGCAAATAACCCCAAATGAATTCAATTGAGATTTAGGCAACAAATTAATCCACATAAAATTACAAAACTACTTTCAACTTTCAGAAACATTTGGATTTTCAGTTTTGATTGGAGGCCTGGGATATACATGAAAGTTATTGTCAGCTGGCTACATTCAGTGCAGTTATTTTATATTGGACATTTTCTTCAGGATTCTGAATTAAAACATCAAACTTATTCTCCTTTAAATCATCACAATGTTTTAAATATTTTACTTCTTTTGGAAAAATACCTAAGAGGGGAATAGCTGGCTTGAATGGGACCTCCAATTCTAGCTTTTTGAAGAATTTTCATACTTAATTCCATCCTGGTTGTACAAGCCTGCACTCCCACCAACACTGGAGAAGGATTCCTTCTTTTTCCCACAGCCTCTCCAACATTGTTATTGGTTGACTTCTTAATGATTTACAAATGATGGCATTTCAGTGTTGTTTTAATTTGCATTTCTTGAGTCATCAATGATGTTGATTTTTTTTCATATATTGACATGCCATTTGTATATCTTCATTTGCTAAATTATTAAGTTATTAAAAAAGTAAATTCAAGGCTTTTGTAGATAAATGGATGCAGCTAGAGACTATTGGTAAATGAAATAAATCAGATCCACGGGTGCAAATATTGTATTATCTAGCTAGTGTGAGAACCTAAAAGATTAATTTAAATCTGAAAAGTACAATAGATACTGTCAAGGGAAATAATTTGTTCAATTGGAAGGAAAATCTGGTAAGAGGTAAAGGACAAATGAAAGAAAGGATAGATATATTTAGGTATGTATGCAGAGTAGTTTTGATAATTATCCATTTTTGCTCATCTTTTGAAAGGAGCAGTTAATGTTTTATTTTCTTTCTATTCTTGTTTGGATTTTGAATTTCTTACAATATTTTACCATTTTTTCCACATACAAATGTGCATGTTTATATATGGTAGCCTGAGCAGATAATTTGAAGATAATATAGTGTAATACAGCAACCATTGTTTAGTTCCTATTACTTTATTAAGTTAAATTTTATATTGTTTCTAATGCTCATTTTTTTCTTTTTCTATCACTATTTTGTATTCTTACGAGCAATAGTTTACTTCTACTGGCTTTCATATCCAGAATTGATGAGAAATGTGTATTCGCAAATATTCTTCATGGAACTCAAAATTAGACAGTTATGAAATGTAAACATATACTAACAAAATATTTAAAAAATAGACATAGACAGACTTAGTGAAAATTATATTTATCTCTTAGACACTGAAATGAATTGTTGGCCTTTAGTAATACAGTATTTTGAAAAATTATTAGTCTAAATTCATGAAAAATTTGTCTCCCTCTTCAAGGAACAAGAATTTACATTATGCATGCTTTCCATGCTCAAAAAGTGAATAAAAATATGCATTTATGCTTCAAAGTTCCAAAATTGAGGTGAGTTTTTCTGCATATTTCTATCATAGAATATTTTATTTCTTGTCATAAATTTAAATGAACAATTCCACTTTTGCTAAAAAGACATTGGCCCAAATTTCTACATTCTAATCATGCCATGCTTGATATTCTGTCTTATGGTCTCTTAACAGAATGATTGCCAAAGCATTTCTAGAGTGGATATGATTATATTTGTTGATTGGGTTTGTTAATAATATACTTGCATTTGACCTCTACTAACATGAACATTAAAAAGTACACTGCAGACATTAGGGATCCCAGATAGTCTGCCCATTAGGACATTAAGACAGAGATCTGATTAAAGAGACTTACATTCTGTACTTTACAGACAAAATTACTTATGCTTCTTTGGATTAATTGAATGTTAAGAATTATGGATATTAAATTCTTATAGTCAGGGAGCTTTCTCCCAGTTCTCTCAAGCAATAGCCAGAACAACAACAGAAAAAAAAAGGCAAAATGGAAAACTAAGTACTTAACTATTTTTAGCTGAAGACCCTTATTGAATCCTACTGACATACCAGACACTTTGCTAAGCCTTTTGCATATTATTTTTTAATCTACTTGAAAACTAAAAACAGGGCACATATTATTAGTTTTTGCCTAGATAAAACTTTTAACCTTGGCTATTTAAAAACAGAAGACAAGCAAGACTGGAGGTGCACACCTGTAATCTAAGCACTCAGGAGGCTGAGGGAGGAGAATCACTAGAAGTTTGAGG
Organism: Tympanoctomys barrerae; assembly: GCA_002564285.1. Classification (NCBI taxonomy): domain Eukaryota; kingdom Metazoa; phylum Chordata; class Mammalia; order Rodentia; family Octodontidae; genus Tympanoctomys; species Tympanoctomys barrerae. The sequence goes on from NDGN011466036.1 coordinate 8,440, forward strand.
CCAACTTGGGCAAAAAATCGAATTTATTTTATTTTATTTTATTTATTTATTATTTATTTTTTGGTGGAACCGGGGATTGAACTGAGGCTCTTAGGTTTACCAGGCAAGTGCTTATTCTACTGAGCCATCTCCCCGGCCCCTAAAATATGAATTTAAGGCCAGCATGAACTACATAATGAAACCATATCTGATAAAAACAAAATAAGAAAAAATGACATAAAGAATGAAAGAAAAAGGTAAAAGAAAGAAAGAAAATAAGAAATTTCTTGGATGTTAAGAGATATTTATTGAAAAAAGTATTTATTGAACAAAAGAAAAAGGAAACATTTAATCAGCCCCAACTATGTTTCAGAAATCATATAAAGATAGTATCTTGATATTTAGTGCTGCCCCCAAAATTGCTATCCATATTCCTCAGATGGGAGCATGAAATTTCAACAGATTAAGTCAGCCAAAATCACAAATCTAATAAATGACAAATTGAGACTTAACCCTTTGAGTTTTGCCTTCAGAGCACAGTACTTTCACTACCCAAGGCTGTCTTCAAATCAGTTACAGTAGGCAATCGCTCATCTTTGCCTTCTTGTAGCACGTGTTCTAGATAGATCACAATCTTTAAACCCATGACTAATGTTAAACTGAATTCAAGATCAAGTAGGATGTTTGAGATGTGTACGTCTCTCTTTTGAGAATGGGTGTTTCTCCCCTAGTTTTTCAGAGAGATCAGTTATAGTGGTTCTGGGTTTTCTGCACCCTCTTCCTTCTGGTTGCTGAATTTGGAAGATGGAATTGTGGGTTTGTAATACAGCCTGGAAGAGCCTGAATCATAGTCTGCATATTTGACCTATCATTTTTACCCTGCACTACTTGGAAGGACACTGATGTTGCATGAGTAAATCTGAAATCCACAGTTTGAATGCCCATTTGCTCCCAAGTAGCAGCTGCAGTTTCCAGTATCAGTATGAATAACAAAGGTGGTATGTTAGATATGTCTGCTTTATTCAGATGTATTATTTCCTTTGATTTGGGTTAGGTCCAGAGACACTTATTATTTTATTCCCTTAAAGCCGTCAGAGACCATTCACTCATATAATATACAACAAATACATTTCAGTGATTAAAAACACATAATAGGAGAAATCTTTTAGTTGAAATTGAGAACTTCAAACTGGATTTTTATAAATGGTTGATAAAAAAATACATGGTCTATGTACCACATAGAATTGAGCAAAGCAAAGTCCCTTCATCAAAACAAACAAACAAACAAAAAAAATAAAGCTTTGAAGTAATGCTATCACGCTTTCAAAATTTGACCCAGACATGCCAATTCAGTTCTCTATGTCATAAATGAGTTTTCTTTTACTTTTCTTTCTCTTTTTGTTTTAATTTATTTTAAAGATAGTATAGTAATTGATAAGACATTATTAACAGTACACACTTAGAAGACTAAGAAGAGAGGCATTCATCATGGGCTTTGTGTTACACATTGCTGTCCTCAATGTAGCTGCTCCAATCACAGATATCAGCATACAGTTAGTCAAGGTGAAAATTCTAAACATCAACAGATATTTTCAAAAACTGATAGAAAATTTTAATACAATCATCTCAGCCATCTTGTATATACACTTGCGTGTTTTTTCCTCCTTCCTTTTTTCCTTTTCTCCCATCTCCCATCTTTGCTATTTAATACCTAAGTTCTGTTTCTTTCCATTTGACTATATCTCTTATAAGAGTCTTCTTTCTCTAATATTTAAAATTAGATATTTGGTCCAAATCCATCAATCAACATTTAGATAAAGTTAGATATTTAGTCATTCAGATAATGTAACTATGTGCCACAGAATGACTTCTCTTTAAGCAACACACAATATATACAATGAGATCCCACAAGATTATCATGAAATTGAGCAATTTTTTTGCTGAACAACATCACAGCTATCACAGAATTATTCTGATGGTGTGAGAAACCTATTGTACTACCAGTCATACAAAGGTACTGACCATATTATATAAAATATATGCTACATGATAATGATAATAGAACTATAACTGTGGCTGGGGAAAAGGCTCAGTGGAATAAGCACTTCCCTGGCAAGCACAAGGGCTTGAGTTCAATCTCTGGTTCCACCAAAAAGAAAAAAACTATTACTGATATATTAATAAGCATTATATATCTATATATTAATATAGATTGCTATTACTATATGTAATACTGTTAGTATATATTATGTACAGGTCATATATTTAATATTGTGATCATAATCATGATACATAAATTTCATTGAATTCAGAAATGCCTAGCAGACAGGGCCTACTCTGGGTGTATCTGGATTGGTCATGGATATGTGGTCTTGAGTACCATACATGGGCTCATAGCAATTCTCTTTCAGCATTGCTCCCATGACCTGTTATACAGCCAACATGATCAGAGAAACTTTGCTCCACCATGGTCCTTCTCCATGGCATTCCTGCCTTGTAGGCAGCTGAAGACTGAATTCTCCCAAGCCATGAGCTAAATTAAACATTTCATCCTTTACATATTTGAGTGCCAAACATTGTATGGCAACAGGAAGGCTGAATAATGTCAAAAGTTGGTACCAGAAATGGGGCTATCCACACCTTCCTTCCTGAACCTTCTGGACCATTTACTAGGCTGTTTTTCTTGGGTTTTAACTTCACAACTAACCTTAATGACAGACATGGAAACACTAGGTGACACCCTGAAGATTCTCCTTCCCTCTATATATACTCTTACTTCCATTGTGGAATAATAGTACAATTTTCCTTTAATAATCTGAGTTAATCACCCTTGTGAACATTGTGACTCCCTTTTTAGCTTATTTACTCAGAGGCATAAGGAGGCTAAAGTGGCCAGGAGACATCTTAGCTTTTGATTCAGTAGGTTTACTATTTTGAGTTCTAGTAGAAGCCTCCTCACATTGGAACTAAGTCCTCTAGGGAAGCCAAGGATAAGATTGTGGAATAGGAAGCAAAAATTTACTAATAAATCAGTGGGGATAATGGTATGTGGTACAATTCCCTTTTGATATCCTTGATCCCTGTCCCATGATTCCTAGTTATGTTATAAGCAGTACCATTTATTTGATTCTTATTCAAAGCATATATAGGCTTGCAGAGAACCTTGCCCAAAAACTAACTGATGCAGTTACTTCCTCTCCAAGAGACCATCGTATCATTCTATTGCTCTAGATGTTCTGGCTAGATAGAAAAAGAACTGATAAATCTCATGAATGTGAACCCATTGCTGAACTTCATTGTGCAGTGATACATCATCAGAAGCAGTGTTGTGTTGAATTCATGATGGTCCAGAAGCACTTCATTAACTCAGAGAGATGGTAGTTTGACGAAAACACTGCACGCATGAAAGGCAAATCCATCCACAGAATAAGTGTCTGTTCTAGTAAGGACAGAGTGTTTCCACATTGGAAGTCTAATATAATCAACCTGCCAACAAGACACAAGCTGACCATACTGGAAAATAATGTCTTGTTGGAAATAATAATTTACACTATTCCTGGCAGATTAGACATTCAGTAGTTTTCATAGCCAGGTCAGCTTTTGTAAGTGAAGGTCCGTATGACTGAGTCCATGCATAACTTCTATTCCAGCAACCATAGAAAATTAGAATCTTTGTTATGATTATATCTAATCAAGTGTTTTAGAAGGCTTTGGAACTAGCTTATAGTAGGAATTTTGAAAGGTTTCGAAAAGCAAGCTAAAGAAGCCCTAAAAGCTATAAACAGAGTTTGATGGGTTATTTCAAAGAAAAGGATGCTCAAAAGAACCCAGTAGGTGAGGTTAAAACATAGTAGACTTAAGTCAGACACAAGAAATCTGTTGGCATTTAAAATGAAGACCAGGTGATAATTTAGTTACAGCTACTTAGATTTTGCAGAAGAGTGAGTGTAAGTGTGGTAAACTAATCTGGCATGGAACATTTCAAGAGAGCCTAACATTCAATCTGTGGCACGGATACTATTCTATAATTTTAGTCAGATTTACAATGAGAATTTTGGCAAAAAGCAGAGTCAAAATTTTTTGAAAAAGTTAGATTTTTTTTTCTTAGAAACAATCGTGTGTAATTTGGAACCAACGGACGTATGGTTACTGAAGAAATTAACAGCATTAGAAAGAAACCAAGTCCTTTATACATTGACAAAAACAAAGGTTCCTTGAGGGCATCTCAGAAATAAGGAAGAACCCTCCTATCATAGGCTTCAATATTCAAAAATGTGATCCATTTATTTGAGAATGGAGTTTAAGACCACTTTTGTTTAATTCAACTCTTCTCTTAAAATTTAATGTAATTTTACTTTGAAGAGTAAAAACAAAAGCAGGAAAAAAAATAACAAAGACAGAAACAGTGTAACAAAATAATCCAATATAGTCCAGTAGTCCATAATAGTAGTGGGTTAGCTATAGGATTGGCAATCTTAGAAGTTGTTGACTTTAGCCTTTTACAGTTCAGCATATTAATATGGCTTTACTTTTTGTACTTTGTTTTTATACTATTCTGCTGGATGGTATTCACGCACCTACAATGCTTAAATGGCAATGGAATATCCATCTCTGACAAAAGTAGACAAAAAAAAGGGGATACAAATGAAGGACCATTTTGTATCAGTATGTACAAAATAAGATAGATGTACAGCTACTTTCTCTTAATTCAATGAGAAGAAAGATTTGTAGTAATAGTGTTTGGACAGTATATCATGTCTGAATCTTGTACTCTGAATAACCACTATGAAAACAACAATATGCAATTTATTAATTATTGAAATTGTCCTACTAATCAGTTTTGAAACCATCTCATTGCTATTTGTTTCTCAATAACATTAATAAAAATATATTTTATTTAAAAAGAAACAGTGTAACATATAATACATATATTATAGATTTTCAAAACAAGAGTAGCTGATTAAAAATGGTTGATATATTATCTATTTTGAGATTACTTTTTAAAAATGTCAACTGCTACTAGACAACACTAGGAAGACCAACCTAAGGTTAATTGTAATAAATGAGAAAATAGAAGATTGCACACATAGAATAATAAATTGATTTACATAAAACAAAATAAAAGATTACCCAAGAAAGAGGAAAGAGTTAAACATGTAAATTGACACAGAATACCAATCAAGATGAAAAGAAAAAGAACAACACATTTTAATTAAAATGTCACATGTTCAGTAAAACAAAACAATAATTTAAAAGCCCACAAAATTAAAAATCTGTCATAGAAATGCAAAAACATCACATTTAAGGATAAACCCATTACAATTACAACAGATTTCTTTTCCTTTGTGCGTGCGTGCGTGTGTGTGTGTGTGTGTGTGTGTGTGTGTGTGTAGTTTAGGGGATCTACAAAGTGTTCAGGGTCTCACTACTAGTTTATAGGCATGCACCATCACGCCCAGTCTCAATTGCTGTCTCAGCGCACCTCAGGGGCAGGGCCAGCATGGCAGTCCAAGGGATCGAACCCCAGCCCCTGAGCCTGCTTTCAGACACTTTAATCTGCTGAACTATTCGGCCGGCCTCCCATGTGCTGGGATTACAGGCATGCGACAACACACCCAGACTCAACAGCCATCTCGGTGCTCCCCGGGGGCAGGGCAGGCACTGCCTGCAGAGGAAGGAACCCTGGCCACTGCACTCTGATGAACAGGTGCTTTAGGCTACCGAGCTATCTGGCTGACCCTTTTGTATAATTTATCTGATATTAAATAGGTAACCAGCAATGATTCAAGTCATCTAATGGGACCTCATGCATGTATCACTGGTAGTTCAAACTGATGGCTATGTGCTAACGGGAAGAAGTTGGAGTGAAGCATTTCATGTCCTAAAGCAAATACCTTCCCATGAAGAATAACATACTCAAGAAAACGTCTTTTCAAAGTAGGTGAACAAAAAAGTTAATTCTATAAGAAAGTGCAACAGAACAGATTTATTAATACAAAACCAACATTTATGAAAGCCAAAATTTCAGATCAAATGAATATGTGAAGTAAGGTAAATAAATAAACAACAATAACAACAAAAAATAATGAAAAGGTAAGGAGTCATTTATAGAGAAAGTACACAATGACAAAATTAATCAATAATTCTCAGCAACAATTCTCAAAATGTTAATGGCATACATTCCTTAATTAAGACACAGATTGATAGACTAGATCAAAAACAGAACCCAGCAGTCTGTTTCACTCATCCAAAAAAATTCATAGAGTAAAAATAAAAACATGATGAATATTTGATGCACTAAGGACCTAAAACAAAGCAAGCATAGCAATTCTACTTTTAGACAAGGTAAACATCAGGCTTAAACTGATAAAAGAGACAGAAAATCACTATATAATAGAGTTGATCCAACAAGAATGTGTAAAACTTGTAGCTATATATTCACCAAACACTAGAGGATCTATTTTCATAAATGAGTATGATTGGAAACAAAACATCAAATAAGCATTAGCACAATCACAGTAGGTCATCTCAATATGTCATATTCACAAAGAGATAGGTCAAGTAAATGAAGTGTCAAGAAAGAAATACAGTAATATCTCAGTTTATGAACACTTCTATTCTCAAACAATCTGATCTGAAGACAGAGGCACTCTGCAAAATATGCTTCCACTCACAAATTCTGAATTGATTGACAGACACTGCTATAGCAATCTTCCCCACATAAATACAAACACAGTCACATTCCTCAGAATCATAGAATGAATTAAGCTCATAAACAGAGGTACCACTTTTTCCCATAATTTTATTGAGAAACAAATAGCAATGAGACAGTTTCAAACCAAATTGGT
>NDGN011466047.1:0-16671 GCA_002564285.1 Tympanoctomys barrerae
TTTTTTTTTTATCATGAAGGTATGTTGAATTTTTTCAAATACCTTTTCTATATCTATGAAGATAATCATGCAATTTTTCCTTCATTCTATTTGTGTGGTGTATTCCATTAGTTATCATATTTATGTTGAATCATCTTTGTGTCCCTAGGATGAAGATGAGTTGGTCATAGTATGATCTTTTTAATTGTTTGTTGAATTCTGTTTGCAAGTATTTTACTGAGGATTGTTGCCTCTATGCCCATCAAGGATATTGGCCTGGAGTGTTTGTTTAACTGAGTTCCTATCAAGTTTTTGTAGTAGATTAATTCTGGCTTCATGCAACTAGGTTAGAAACATTCATTCCCTTTCAATTACATAGAAAAGCCTAAGGAGTGTTGGTGTTAGTTCTCTAAATCTGTTACAATTCTTCAGTGAACCCATTTAGCCCTGAGCTTTGCTTAGTTGGTCGTACTGTTATTACTGTATCAATTCCCATTTCTTGTTATTTTTTGCTTTTCAAGGTTGTTAAATCTCCTTGGTTTAATTTTGGTAAGTTCTATGTGTCTAGAAGTATATCATTTTCTTTATGTTCTCTAAATTATTGAAATGTTAGCTTTCAGAATAGTTTCTAATAAACTTCTGGATTTCAGTTTTAATTTTGTAGTTTTCTTTTCTAATTTTATTGACATGAGTCTTCTCTGTATTTTTTTCTAGTGATTGTCTCTAAAGGTTTACCAATTTTATTTTTTCTTTCTTGCAGAACTGGGAATTGAACTCAAGCCCTTGCACTTGCCAGGGAAGCACTTATTCTACTGAGCCGTCTCTCTGGCCCTAATTTTTTCTCTCAAAGAAATAACTTTTATTCACTGATCTTTTGCAATTTTTTTTACTTTTAATTACAATAAGTCCTGCCATGATCTTTGTAATTTCTTTCATTCTACAAGTTTAGATTTAATTTTTCTTGTTTTCCTAAGACCTTGAGATAAATCACTTAGGTTATTTATTTGACATCATTCCACTTCTCTAAATTAGGCATTCACATCAGTAAATTCTCTTCTTAAAACTGCTTTCAATGTGTCCCCAGGCACTCATATTGTGGAATTCCACTGTCATTTGAAAAAACAAAATTTTCAGAGTACTAAAACCACTCCCAAGCACTGCATTGCAAACAGAGAGCAGCATCTAACTATTCTATCATGTATCAACATAAAATTTAAAACTTGTTTTAAAATCTCTAAACTCTTTTAGGAACAATAGTTATGAATAATAATGTAAGTAGTAGAGGAAAAAATCAAGTGAAATTAAAGAAAATGGAAAAAAATGGATTTTACTGATATTATTTACATACCTGATGAAGAAGAGAAGGTGGAGGAGGTTTGGGAGGTTATGTGTGGGGTAAGAAAAAAAGAAAAAAAAAGTAAATATAAATGGAGAACACGATAGTCTTTCTAGAGGTTTTGTCCAATTAAAAAGTAACAAAAACCCAGGTTTAAAAGACTAAAGAGTGAATCTTTGATGTGAAGAGATTATAAGAGGTCAATATAAGACAAAAAAAGCAAAAGATACAATTCTTATTAATATTTGGCTGCACAATTACATATTTTCCTAGGCTCTCCTACACAATGCTCTAAGAAAAAAACAAAAATTAAAGAATAGATTTTAACAATGGTACTTGTGTATAAGAAAGGAAAGAGAGAAGATTTAACAGGACGTGGGAGGGGCAATAAAATAAAAAGGAAAGAAGGAAATGAATGGACAGCACAGTAGGATACAGAGAAATCAGACTAATTAATGAGCCAGCAGAAACACTAATTTTACATATTCTGAAATAGCTCTTGATGTGGGAGGACCTAATGAGGTATAATATGACATGTAGAAGAAAATAATATCATTAAAAAGTAATATATAATATAGAAGAAAACGCAGTAACTAACGCTTCTAAACTCTTATAATTGCCCGTAAAGTATCACCTCTTTCAAAATAAACTCTTAAAAATGAATGAAAATACCCCTTGATGGTATTGATATTGGAGCCTAACTTAGACCAAATTACTCCTCCTCTTCAGTGCAAATAGGAGAGATCCTGTAGAACCTGTGGGAGGCTGAACTTCACTTCTCTGTGGCTGTGGCTGGAATTTTGGTGAGTCAGCTGGTGGTTGGATTAGTTATTCTACATTGACTAAAATTCCACACCTGAGACTAAGGAAACCAGAGGCTATGAACTGCCCTTCAAATCTGCTCCTCTTACTATCTGCGTGCAGGTCTAGAGAATGGACTGACACTCCCCAAAATTCCAAGCCCCGTTCCTGAAGGCCAGTCTGGACAGTGAGTAGGCTACCATCTCCGGAAGATCAGAGGGGACTGGGCATGGAGGGACAGCTAGGTGGAGGCCACTGCTCCCTGCTGGAGCTCCCTCTAACCCCAACTCCTTCCCACTGCAAAAAAAATCTCCTGCAGATGAGCTTGCTGTCAGCTGTTATGACCAAATAGCATTTTTTCCTTGGTCATTCAGCACTTGAGAGCTTTTGCAACCCACAGTTTGGTCACCCACGAACTAGAGGGCTCATGTTGTATTTCTGCTCTGGATATTTCAGTTTTACCACATCAGAGTTACCTTCTTTCGGGCCTGCTCTGATTATAAGAGCAGGTTCTCTTCTGGAGCAGAGTAATAATTAAGACTTGAGGTGATGGAAAATGTGGAAGGCTTTTGGGGCCCAGGTGGAAAAAGTCATGCAAAATTGCATTCTGCCCAATTCTAATCAAGTGCATTTTCTTTTTGCTCTGTAGAGGTTAAGGTGGAGAACTATCTTCCTGATGTAACCCTGTCCAGATCTGGAGGGAAAGGATAGGAACCCTCACTCTCATCTCTATTCATTTGGCTGTAGTCTGATGTTTTAAGGTCTGAGCTATATTTCTGCCTGACACAGATCCTATGCTCACCGAAATTGCTGTGTCTTCCTTTTCATTGCTTCATGGGATGGGAAGATGATTTGCCCATCTGACCTGCTGTTTTTTCTGTGCCAGAATATGTTGTATACACATCTTTCTTGCTACCAGTACTTAGGGTTTTCCTATTCGCCAGCACTTTCAAGCCACAGCCCCATGACTCTTGGTGTATCCCTATTTCCTAACAGTCATGTACCTGTTGCTTTTGCAGGAGGGCCCCAGAGAAATTCTTGAGTACCATCTGCTTCTATTCTGCTATCCTTTCTATCAGCCCACCCATAAGGCACACTGATTGACAAGGCACCTAACTCCGTCCTCATTCTGGGTCTCTGTTAGCGTTTTACCTACATCTGGAAAGGATCTCGACATCCATGTCCTACGTGCAAACTTCCAGAGCAAGTGTACTTTTGTCATTCAGAGATGCCTATCAATGATACAAAAAATCTTGATTTTTATGACTTTTTTCTGTAATTCAGTTTAAATCTTAACATGAAATCCAAATCCACTATTTTACAATAGCAGAAGAGTTTATCTACCCAATTTTGCTTTTTTTTTTTTTTTTCAGAACCAGGGATTGAACTCAGGCCCTTGAACTTGCCAGAGAAGTGCTTATTCTAGTGAGCCATCTCTCAGCCCATAATTTTGCATTTTTATGGTCTAATCTAGTGATTTCTCTCTCATGATAGGGAGCTTTACAACATAGTTTAGTGTTAAAGTCCTATCTCCAATAAGTTTTTCTTTTTGAGGAAATTCTAAGAAGATTCCATTTCATAATTTTGATGAGTATAATTTTTGATACGAGGATAACGTTTTGTCTTCCTCCATCTCATTTTTCTCCCATCATTTCCTTCTTTTTTAATATTGTCTGGTCATATGCAAAGTAATGAATTGGTATCTTGTATGCCTGAAGTCTAAACTTGGCTTTCATTTGCCCATCTATATTGTGAAGAATCCACTGGCATTTCTACTACATCTTTATCCCATTTTCAAACAGGAACATGTGAGTTTTGTCAGAAAGAGATTCCTACTGACTTTCACCAACCAGCTAAGGATACTTCTGGAAAATATACTTAAGTAAGTTTCAGCAGTATCATGTTTAAGTATCACAGGAACTTTGGGAAAGTCTTGTAACAAAGACTCAAAACAGCATCCAAAACATTCTTATATTCAAAGGGATTGGCAGTTCCCTCCTCAAGTGTGGACATGATTGGTATCTTCCAAAATAAAGAGAATAAAGGATAAATTTATAGTGAAGAAACATCCCAAACACTACTCCAATTAATTAACCTGTCCAGGTTAACAACTCACAATAAGTTATAGTAATATTACATGTAATGGGTCAGCCAGATAGCTCAGTAGACTAAAGCACCTGCTTAGGCAGAGCACAGTGGCTGGGGTTCGACCCCTAGTGTGCTGTCCTGGCCTCACCCCCAGGGAGTGCTGAGATGGTGACTGAGACTGGGCATGGTGGTGTGTGCAGGTAATCCCATTGCTTGGGAGGCTGAAAACAGGCCTGTAGACCCTGCCTGTAGACCCTGTCCTAACTTCATTAAAGAAAAATTACATGTAATTATTTGTGAAAAGGACAACTTATTTCTGGAAAAGTCTCAAAAGAAACCATGAGCCAATGTCAGATCATAGCACCATCTTCACAATATCTGATCCTTATCCTTCAAAATTATCAGAATCATTTAAAATAAATATCTGAAAGCAGCTGTCACCAGGTAGAAGAGACACGAGCCGACAACTAAGTACAATGTGATATCGTGACCTGGATCCTGGAACAGAAAAAGAACATCATTAAGATAAATTTTTTATATCAATACTATATAAAAATGGTGATTTAACTGATAATATTCTATTGATCTTTGTTTTGACAACTGTATTCTGATTTTATAAGATATTAATATATGGTAGAAAATTACATTGAAGACACATAGCACTTTTCTGTAATATTTTATGTAATCAAAAGTTATCACAAAATTAAAAATTCAAAATAAATGGGCTGTGCACACTCCAGGTTCACAGAGAAAATATGGGCCAGCCCTCGCCATACGTGTGAAACAGACAATCGCCGTGTACTAAACAAAGGAGGAAATTCTACATAGGTGGGATGGGGGCATTATTCCTTTGTGACACATTAGCAGTTTCTGGATCTATACATGTAGACTATCTCAAAAGATTTCCAAAAGCAGATATTTTGAAGATAAATCTTTTATGATCATGGATTACTTCAATATCTTATAAGAATATACTTTAAAATGTGTACACAGTTAAAAAACCAGTACTCCAAAATTTCCACCTTTTAATAATGAGCTAGCAGCATTTGCTTCTCAAAAAACCATCCTGATTTAGAGAAGTCATTTTGGGGAGTGATAGAGGGAAAAAGTGTCCATCTTTAGATAACTTCGTTCCTAAGAACAGAGCATGACCTACAAAATTCCTATATCAGTGTTTTAAAATTTAAAATTGTAATTAGTCTCATTTTAATCCTTATAAATGAATTACTGTTAGTGGATTTGAGTATATTTATAATAATCTGAGAAAGAGAAACTAAACAATGTCATAGAAAATACAAACCTAGCCAAATTTAAAAAAAATGCTTGCATTATTAGTGGGTTAGATCGAAACATGTTTCAAAATTTTTCAAAAGCAGGTAATATAACTTCTTACCACCTGGACCCCTGAATTCTAACTTCTTTATTTTTCCAATAATGACAGTCATCAAACATAAACAGCATATCAATAAACTAAATTGAAGAACCAGACCTGCAAACCATTCTAGCATAAAGTTTCAAAGCAAGATATTCATAATGATGCGTATTTAACCTCATTGTAGATGCAATCTGTGATAAAATTTTAAGCTTTTTTCCAGTACAAATAAACAGAATGTCCTGTCTAAACACAGTTTATTTCTTCTTTTCCCCTTGCATTTTAATTTCATATTTTAGGTACATAATATAAGGTATAAACATATTACTGTATTAACATATCAATACCTTTTATGCACATATATATGTATATATATATATGTATAATGGGTTTTTATATTAACTGGAAAGATTATTCCTAGCAAGTGTATTTGATTGATTGATTGATTGATTTTTGTAGTACTGGGGATCAAACTCAGGACCTTGCACTTGCCAGGAAGGTGCTTATGCCGCTGATTTATATCTCCAGGACCCTAAAAAGAGAATTAAAAAAAAACTGTTTTTGTCCCTTTCCTTGATATGCATTGTTGAAAAGGGCTGTAAGTTCTTTCTACTCTGTTTTCTAATTCCAAGGAAATTTATAGTAAGGAACTTGGGCAAGAATAAATGCTACTTAACTTGCTTCTACCTCTTCCCTTCTACTCCAACACTTTATTTTGTTTATGAGTAGAAAACAGGAGAAGGAGGCTGAATCCAGCCCAGGATCAGCCCTGTATCTCTTTGATGCTTTCTATTTTACAACAACAGATGAGTTTACTGGTAAAAATCAGAGATGATCATTTACTGTCTTTTTTCATTTCACCTTTTTTTGGGGGAGAGGGGTATAATGCGAGCATTACAGAAGCTGGACATGTCCAGTTTAAAAGGAGTGACCACTGTCAAAAATGGAATTTAACAGTGTGAATGGTATTCTTTCAACTTATTTTTCAGATAAGAAAGAAAACCACTATAAAATTGTGTAAGGAATAAATATTGTCCTGAAGCAGACCTGCACAAGGTGATTCACACACACACACACACACACACACACACACACACACACACGGATTCTTGAATTTACAAGGCTGCTTCATTCATCTCACTGCAGGGCATAGAACCAAAGGGCAGCCGGGCACTGGGGTATTGCAAACTGGAGTGGTTGTGCTTTAATACAAAAGAAAATCATCATGCAAACTGCACGTGCCAATGTGGCACAGATTTTAAAGAATGAACCCTCAGGCCCTGAAAAAAAAATTAATGAGTTCTGCCTCTCCTTTCTGTGACCTTTTAGTTAGGTTTTCATGGGAATTTGTTATCTTTGTTTTAGTCTGAGCTGTTCTGGAAAGAGTCACGGTGGGATAGTGAATCTGCAAAAGTGCTCTCGTGGCTCAGATTTTGTAATCTACCACTGAGCTGCTATCTCTCGAGTAATTGAAGGTCCTGAACTAGACGAATTTGCATAGAAGTCAAATATTGTCTGAAAGGCTCCAACCCATGGTGCCTCTTTCTATGTGTTTTGTTTTTTTCCCCCTTTGAAGGTATTTTATAGGAGTCTATCCAGCTCATCATCATTTTCCCCATCTTTTCACCCTGTTTTTATTAAAAGGTTAGGTTAATTCTTCATCATATTGCAAAAGAGCAGAAAGGAAGATAAGAGCAGTGGACCCACGCTCAAAATCTTGGCCTAAAAGTCTGACATTGCCATTTATCATAAGACTTGAGCCTCACTCTTCTAGTCTATAATAGAGGCTAATAAAGTTTTTCTTGAGAGTATGTGTTCTAGCATGCTCTCTGCTCTGTGTGCTCACCCTACCCAGCAGCCACTGAGCTCTGATTTGGAATCTACCCCTTCCCAGATCAGTATTGATTATCTGCTTGGTCTAAGTTTATCAAATGATTTCATGACCTTGCCATAAAACTGGGTTCTGGAGAGATAGCAATTCGTGACGAAGCACATAGGCTTGATGCTTCCCTCAGTTGGCCTGTGGGTGGACTCGGAAAGTTAAATGATCAGTTAGCATAATGAGTTCCTACCTTTTCTCCAAGCTATATGTTGTATGAGTATGAAGCTGAGCTGGATCTTAGTGTCATTAAGAATTTTTTAGTTTGCTATAAGGACATTCTTAAAAACCTTATCTTTATAACACTTTCTACACCACAAAACTCCCAAAATTACCAGAAGTATCAGTCTTAGAAAGTCAGATAGAATGAACCTCATAAATTTCTATAGGTTTTACAAACGATGGAGTCCTACAAAAGGTACAAAATTGTATTTTATATTTTTGTCTAATTTCCCATCAACTTATTCCATCTTCATTAACTTGGATAACCACAATCTGATTTTTTTTAGTATTAAAAAAATATAAAACCAGTATAGCAGTACACGTAGCTCAGCTGGGGCTGGAAAACCAGTCTTCTTCCGTTCACCTGAATGTGGATATCGTCTCCTTCCATTGTTCAAAGAGAAGCAAAAATAAAAATAAAAAAGACTCAGGAAATCGTAAAAGCTTCAAGGTGGAGCACGTGCATGTTAAATCCTTAGCCTGGCTAACAGTAACGTTTCCCCACTGGAACCTTGCTAAAGGTCCATACACGTGGACTGCATCTCCTGTATGTAATTTGATCAGAATGAACTCTGGGAGGGGCTTGTGCGCTGTAAGCCCTTGAGATCATTCATCACCCTGTCAATCATTTCTGTCAATCTTATCAGAGATCCAATGAGAGGCACCCAAGGTAGGGTTCACTTCCTTTAACATCCCAAAACCTGACTTACCCGTGCACTTTTCATTTTCCTGTTCGCCTGACTCTACTCTTCAGTTTTCACCAGCTTTTTGTGTCTGTTGGTACACACTTGCTTGAACACATCTTCCTGCTCTCTGCAATAAATGAGCTGTGCTTTCCTTTACCACTAAATGGACACTTACAATTCTTTGCTTACCATTCAGAAAAAAAAAAATAAATGGAAACTCCCTGTTGGGTCCACCATGTGGTATCAATATTATGATTAAGAATAGTGATAGAAGAAAGAATATTGGGGCCTGGGAGATGGCTCAGTAGCATAAGCGTTTGCCTGGAAAGCACAAGGGTCTGAGTTCAATCCCTGGTTCCGTAAAAAAAATAAAATAAAATCAAAGTCAGGAATATAAATCTCTGATATGAGTAACATTGATTAAAAACACTGCACATTTGCATGCACATACGAAGGGCAGATTATAATTATTAAATCTGGAAGGTACATTTACTATTTGTGAAATTTAAAGTCTTAGAGTTTGATGAAATCCACTTCAGGACCGTGTCGATTAAACATTCTTCACTGAATCTTCCTTCTTCAGGAATGCATGCTTTACCTGTTGGTGCCTGCTCTGTCCCAGAACTAAAGTGTGGGTATCAGACACTGGGGGGCAGTTGTGAAGTCTGTCTTCATCACTGATAGCTTTCAGGCAGTAAGTATCCTTGGAAGATAGTCTCTCTTGGAAGCAAGGGACAGACTGATAAAATATCTAGTTTAATAAAGTCAGTGTCTCACGCCGGAGCAATGGCCAAACAGGTGGACTGCCCACTGTTACAGATTTCTGTCTCCTATACAAGCCGCTATGCAACAGAACCCAACATGTACACAGAAGTCAGCGGATGCTCTCTGCACTGCCCTGCAGGAATACAGGGTGAGGGAACCAGCACAGATCCTGACACCTTGGCTGCTGATATCGATGCTTCCTACTCACTTCTCCTCCAGGAGTTTTAGGTCTCCACAAGCATGCATGAAACTCACATGTTAGTCTTAGCCTGCAAGCAGAGTAAGATTTCAGACCCTTCATGGGTCTTGACATAACAGTAAAGATTCATTTTCTACTGCTATGCAACAAATGACTGTCATTTAGCAGCTCACAACAATATCCATTTATTAGTTGACTTTTCTTGAGGCCCGCAGATTCTGGCTCGGTTTTTGCTCAGTTTATGCAAAATGAAATCAGCTAGAATTTGTGAAGGTCTGGAAATTACAAAATGCATTTGTAAATTTGTTTACTTTTTGGGCAAAATTAATTTCTTGCAGCAATAGAATGAAGAGCCTTCTTATTTCCTCTCTTGGGCCTCCCTGCAGCATTGAGAGTCTGCACATATTCCTAGCCATTTGGCCCTACCCACCTTCAAAGCCAGAACAGAGAATATGACTCAAGTGGAATCTTTTTCATCCTTTGAATTTTTCATTTTTTTCCACTGCCTGTGATCCCTGAATCCAGATTTAAAAGAATTATATGATCAGTCACATCCACCCAGATAATCTCTATATTTAAGATCAACTACAGTGGTACCTCATATCATGAACTTTATTTGTTCTATGATTTTGGAAAACATGGTCCTGTTTTTGTTAGTGTAGAAAAGATGCCCGTGGTCATGTTTGTCACCCGATGTAGAGCTTGATCATAAAAACAAAATTTTTCCAAATGCTTGTTTACAAACCAAATTGTTCACATAAACACATACACACAAAAAACACCCCAAAAAAACTGTTCATGAACAGAGGTCCCATTGTAATTTAGAAGCTTAATTTCATCTTACAATCTCATAGATATCACATCCGCCTACACATACAGAGGCGAATATGAAAAGGTCCGTGGTAATCGTGTTAGAATTCTTCAAATGCAGTATTTGTCATCTCTAATCCAAATTGTCATGTACCCAGTAAAACTGCATAGTAAAATCAGTCTCTAAAAATGACAGTATTTTGACATAAAGTAAGCCATCTAATTACTTTGACAATATTAGAAATAAATATTTTATCATCACTTCAGAGATAAACACTGTTCACTGTAATGAACAACATTCTCAACAATGTTCTTCCCATAGGCACCATGATAGAATCGATTGGCATATTCCCTAGAACAACATTAGCATAGACTAATGGAAACACCAAATTGGGCAGTTTAGCAAAGGGAATTGTATACAGTTTTCTTTGAAAAAAATGACAAGAACGATGCTTTGCTATTTACTCTTTTTTTGTTTGTTTGTTTTTATTTTTGCTTTTTGGCCAGCTCAGCCTACCCTGAAGGTGGGGCTGGCACAGTATGTGGTGCCTGGGATCGAACCTCAGTCCCTGTACCTGCCTAAGCTTGTCTAAGTAGGCATTTCAGACACTGAGCTATCTCACCAGCCCCAGCTAGTTAGTCTTAACATACAGGTAAACATCAGCTATTGAAGCATCTGTAGTAGATAAATAAGAATATTTATCAATTATATCAAGAATAAGAAGGAGCATATCCTACCTAATAACATTTTTTTCTTTGTTTTAATTTTTTTCATGTATTTAGTACAGGGTCTCACTACACAGATCAGACTTATAGTGATAGTCCTGTTTTCAGCCTCCCAAGTGCTGGGTTACAGGCATGTGCCACTACACCCCATCTCAGTCACTGTCACAGAGTGCCCTGGGGGCAGGGCTGGTATGGTTTGCCAGGGATTGAATCCTGGTCCCTGCACCTGCCTAAGCAGGCACTTTAATCTGCTGAGTTATCTGGCTGGCCCTTTTTAAAAAATCTATGTTTTAGGTGCAGTGTCTTACTACACAGCTAGGACTCATAGGAATCCTCCTGTTTCAGCCTCTTTAGCACTGGGATTATAGGCATCCACGACCACCACCATGCCTGGTTTCAAGGGCTGGTTCTGCACAGGCCTGGCAAGGCATATGATACCAGCGATCAATCCTGGGTCCTTGCACTTGCCAAACAAGCCCTTTTACTGCTGAACTATCTTGCTGGCCCTCCTACCTAATGACATGTCATACATCACTTTAAAATATTACTCTTTTTTTGTTTTTTTGCGGAACCAGGGATTGAACTCAGGCCCTTGGGCTTGCCAGGGAAGCTCTTATTCCATTGAGCCATCTCCCTGGCCCCTAAAATATTACACTTGTCATACAAAACACATACATAACAAAGAACCTTTGACATGTAACCTTTACTATATCTTCATGTTATTCAGATGATCTTCTCTTTTGTCATCTTTTTTAACTTTGGATCCTACTTTTCAGAGAGTTCAAGATCATATGCCTTGGAGGTTGCTAAAGAGCAGTTATCAAGTAGAAAAGATTTAAATTATAAAATATATTAGCTTTACTTTTTTAAATATCTTTGTAATTTATCTGTTCAAAGTCTGTGGAAATTCTATTGATAATTTAGAAAAATTACAACTATTAGCCAAATCACCTCATTTATGAACATTGCTATAAAAGACGAGAACCATTTATTTCCCTTATTTCTTTAATAAACTACTTCTATACAAAGTTTATTAAGGGCCAGGGATTTAACTCAGTGGCACAAGCGCCTGCCTGGCAAGTGCAAGGTCCCAAGTTCAATCCCTGGTACTGAAAAAAAAAAAAAGGAAGATATTTACAAAATCATTGGACTTTTACTATTTATTTATTTATTAGGGAAGGATCCACATGTTGTTCAGGGTCTCACTACTAGATCAGACTCATAGTGATCCACCTGTTTACAGCCTCCCAAGAGCTGGGAATATAGGCGGGCGCCACCACACCCAGTCTCAATCAACATCTCAGTGTTACCTCGGGGCAAGGCTGGCATGGCAGACCTGGGGATTGAACCCCCAGCCCCTGCACCTGCTTGCAGGTACTTTAACCAGCTAAGTTATTTGGCTGGCCCTTACTCTTTAATTTATGGTCCTGTATTACAGTTTTAAGCTCTTCTGAGTAGAGCTCTCAGAAACCATCCTTTCACTTAGATGTGTCTGTTAGTAAGTGTTCTCAACCTTGATACACAACTCTCAATACCTGGCATCCACAGATTAAAGAAGGACAGGTTTGCATGGTTTATGGGTTCAGTCCATGGCAGATGGGCTCTGAGGCAGAAGCACTGTGCAAGGCCCGGAGAAGAAGAGATGCCTAGTTCCTGGTGGCAATCAAGCAAAGCAGGAAGACAGTGCCAGAGAGGATGAGGCACCTTGGATCTCAACCCCATACTTGGTGACACACTCACACGTGCATGCTGCCGTGTTCCACCAGATATTCCAGAGGAATCTCAAGACACCCAAATTTTATCTTCAAGCCTAACCAGCACCGTGATTGTGAACAGAAATATTCTATCGAATAGATTTGTGTTACTCTTTTCGATTTCATACTACTTTATTTAAGTCCTCACTGAAAATCATCTTTCAATATTTTACCAACACCACAAACTAAGGATAAATACAATACTTTACTATCTTCAAGCCCTATAAGTTTTCTCTGAAAAAAATGCTTCCTAGCCACCACTGAAAAATTAGAAACTATTATTATGCATCTTGTCTTACCACATTTAATCTGCTATGGACTCAGCCTCCAAAGTGTAGCTCAATCACTGAACATTTTTCTCTCACCAATACCATCATCCTAGTTCCAGTCATGATCCCTTTTCACTCTGAGTAGTACAAAACTCTCTTAATAAGGAACTAAGTTTCTCTTTTACATTGCTGAGTTCTCCAAGCTCAGCAGAAGCAATCCCACCCGGTATCATAAGTCACAACCTCACTTGCAGCCTCGCCTTCCACACCACACCACGCATACTTGGAGCTCAGGGGCCCTGTATATTCCCTCTGCCCAGGGCTTCTGGCTCTGAAGATGCTCTCGATTCCATCTGGTGCCGGTCAACCTTCAGGGTTTCTTCTGAAGGTAACGTTCTGTAACATACAATCCAAAGAATGACTTCTCTGTGTCTCCGTGTTAATGGGCTTCCTCTGCATTTGTCTCTGGGTAAATACTTACTGTATCACCTACTTAGTTCATTTCTTGCTTCCACTTTGTGAATATAATTTTATCAATGAAAATTTTATCATTTTTATTTTTTCTTTTTGCTAGAATGGTCTTCCTCTATTCTTTTATCATTTATTTATTTATTCATTCTTTTTTAATGTACCTATTACATGGTCTACAGGGTCTCACCACACAGATCAGACTCTTAGGGATCCTCCTGTTTTCAGCCTTCCACCCACTGGGATTATAGGTACACCACCACATCCAGTCTCAGCATGCCCCTGGGGCGGGACTGGCATGGCACACCTACTATCAAACCCCAGTCCCTCCCTCTGCCTAAGCAGGCTCTTTAATCTGCTGAGCTATCTGGTCAGCCCTTATTTACTTATCTTATTAATGCATATTTACACTGCATATGTTCACTTTCCTTGTGCAAAGTTGGAACATGGTGCATAAATCTTCCTGATTCCCTTCCCCCACTTCTTGATCCTCTTGGCACTGGAGAAAGATCTATTTCCTGATATCCTGCTATCTTTTAGATTTCTCTTTATTTATAGTTGGGATTTCTCATGTAAGAGAGACCACATGATATTTAAGCCTGCACAACACATTTAGTTCACTCCACATTATGTTTCAACATTCATCCATTTTCCTGTAAATGACTCATTTATTTTTATTTACAGAGGAGCAGTATTGCCCTGTGTGTAAATACCGTGTTTTCTTTATCTGCTCCTCTGTTGGTGGATGTACAGGGTGCTTCCAAGGCTTAGTGTGTATGAATTGTGGTGCTTTGAATGCATCTGTATATTGCTATAATATTATGACTTTATCTCTTTTGGGAAAATACCTAGAAGGAGAATAGCTCTGTCAAATGGAATTTCTAGTTTCAGTTTTTCAGGAATCTCCATACTGATTTCCATTGTAGTTTTACTAGTTTATATTCCCATTAACAATGTAGAAACCTTCCTTTTTCCCTGCGGCCTCACCAGCATTTGTTAGTGTTTAACTTCTTGATGATGCTATATTTTCTGGGATAAAGTGAAATCTCAGGATTTTTGGTGTTTTTTTTTTTTTTTTTAATGTATTTGGTACAGGGTCTCACTATGCAGCTTGGCCTCCCAGTGATCCTCCTGTTTTCAGCCTCCCCAGCACAGGGATTACTGG
The DNA here is from genome assembly GCA_002564285.1 of Tympanoctomys barrerae. NCBI lineage: Eukaryota > Metazoa > Chordata > Mammalia > Rodentia > Octodontidae > Tympanoctomys > Tympanoctomys barrerae. The sequence goes on from NDGN011466047.1 coordinate 14,520, forward strand.
CATGCGCCACCATGCCCAGACTCAGTCGCTGGCTCAGCGCTCCAGGGAGCAAGGCTGCCACAGCATGTGGTGCTGGGGATCAAACCCCGGTTCCTGAGCTTGCCTAAGCAGGCGCTTAGTCCACTGAGCTATCTTGCTGGCCCCTCAGTTTTGTTTTAACTTGCATTTTTCTGTGGACAGTAATGTTGACCATTGTTTTTGTATTTAGAGTTTTTCATATATACTGGATGCAACAATTGCAGGTTGTATTTTAATGCAGTTAAATATAGCATGTCCTGAGAAATATCATCTTGACCAATACATTTGAAGCCAGTTAATGTGTCAATATTATTAGCTACTTAAAAAAAAAAAAAGACTAGCACAGTTTAAAATCTTTTCCCTTAGATTTATGCCCTCAGGAATTAGCTCAATATTTATAAATTACTATTTAAATAAGTGAATGAAGGAATGAATCAAATTTCAAATAAGTGAAAACGAATCTATGGAAAAATTTACATACAAAATGTTTGACAAAAAATTATTTTCAAATGCATTTATTGATTTGCTTTTCCTAGCTGTATCAAATTATTTGTGTAACAATTGACCTTACACATAAAGATCATGTATTGTGATCTTTCAAATATGTCTCAGAATTAAATTTCCATTTTAATTCTTATTAGCTATGCAACCCTGGTCAAGTCACTGAATATTAATTTCTTTATTAATAAAGTTGGGATAATTAAACCTTCATTACAAGTTTATATGTGGTAACATCTAATTAATCATTTTGTTTTCCTGTTAATAGTTTAAAAGGAGAATGCTCATGGAAGTTGGGGAAGCTCTTTTGAATAAGAAATAAAGTGAATGCTCTCAGTGCACTAAGTACCCTGGAGGTAGATTAGTTACAAAGATTAGGGTTTGCATAATTGGTGTAACTCTAGTTTGCATTAACCTTATGAAGGGCAGCAATTTTTCCTAGATGTTGAGAATAATGTCAAATAATACCTAAACCTAAGCCCTCACAATTATGAAAGGTAGCATAGATTATTAAGCTAATTAAAACACTGGGGCTCTAAAAATCTGAATTTTAATGCACATTTGCCACTAACTTAGAATGTAACCCTAGGCAAGAGAGCAGGTCTCTTTATTCTGCGCTTTCTTCGTCTATGCGGTGAGCGCTGTCTTCCAGAGGTAGCTGGAGTGCATAGCAATGAACTGATGTGAAGTATCCTGTAAGGATGGCGTCCTTACAATAATTATAAATGAATAAATAAAAGGGATTTAACATGGTTAAAAGACTCCTGCAGGTGGACAGACTGCAGTGCACCTCTTCACTTGGCTTACCGGTCAAAGAGGGAGAGAGATCCTCTCGGGCTTAGAGTTTTGGCCTGATCCTCCCTGTTCTGCCCACATCCTACCCCTTCATAGGGCATGAAGAAGGGAAGGATTCAAGTATTCAGACCATTTCAGTAAAGTGAATATTAGCAACAAGTGATGGCCAGAAGTGCTCACCCATATCATGTCTTCATCTCTGATGTCTATGGACTTTAAGACAGACAGATGTCATCAGAGTTTAAAATATGGGCTGAGTGTAAGAGAAATTTTACGTGTAACACATTGAAAAATTAATTTGTTCAACCTGCAAAATGACTGTATCTTTATTAACTTACACAGGTAATGTATGCTATTATTAAGGAGAACTTTTCTGTTTATGTTAGTAAGGTATTTATTTTGTTCTGCTTGATTGTTGATGATATTGTAATTTTCTCTGAGATCTTGCGAATTTGTTACTGACATAAGAAAATTAGCACAGAAATTCAGGAACTTATAAATTTCATACAAATTACCAATTATTATCAGGTGATATCAAAATATAATTTCTACCTTAACACTCCTGATCCATAGCTGTTAGCCCAGCTGTGTAGGAGGCTGGTGGCAGCCTGTATTCCTTGGAGAATAACAATAATTTCTTTTCTGTATATTTTAACTTTAGAAAAATCATACAATTTAATATAAAGAAAACACAAAAATTACATGGTAATCTAGATTCAGTCCTCATCACTCAAATAATGCATATCAACTCAGTAAACTAAATTTCTTTATTATTACATTTTCCATAATTTTATTGGGAAACAAATAGCAATGAGACAGTTTCAAACCAAATTGGTAGGAC
>NDGN011466062.1:0-16978 GCA_002564285.1 Tympanoctomys barrerae
GCTCCTGAATCAGCTGGGTGGGTCTTGCCTCTAACCTCTTTGCAGGGAGTTCTGCTGAAGGGTCCCACGCTGGGCCTGCACTCTGGGTCTTCAGGATCCTGCAGCCCAGTTAGTCTCTGTCACTCACTGGGCCTGTGCTCTGGATCTATTCAGGATCCGCGGTCCCCGGGTCATCTCACTCCAATACATTTTTAAAAAGAGAAAGATAATGCAAATTAGAATTAAAAAAAAATTACAAGTGATACAGAAATTCATATCTGGTAATATGAACAATTGGTTGGAAGATAACAGTATGCATGACAACATATACTGTGAAATTCACTTATCCTGTTTTTAATAGCCAGTTTATCTTCCAGTTTTTTTTAATGTATGGAAGGAAAGAGAGAGAGCATCTTCCAAGATAAGCACAGCCCCACCATTTCAAATCTTTGTCCTTTATAGCTAATTCAAACCATTTTCTCAATCATCTCTGTTAAGAGCTGAGGAAAAGCACAAGTGGAAAACTGATGTCTCCACATTGCCTAATTTTCCTAGTGGGTAGACACGCACTAAAATTAGACATTTTTGTGCATAATTTAGGAATATTCCCTAGGAAACAGTCAAAACATAAAGGCAGATTATATTTTGGGTACACAAAAATAGGGGACAAACAGTGAACTTTTTAATTGTATGCTCTTTGTTGAATTTATAAAGTGTTTCTTAAGCTGAAGCAATGAGGTTACAATCTTAGTAGTTAAGCCAAGAACACTAGTTGTGGTCAAATGATTCACTCATCATCATTAGAGGACATATGCAGGGAATTTGGTCATTGTGTTCCCAGCTGGCAGCTTTTACTAACATCTGGGTTATTAACATTAGAATCAGCAATCTAGAGAATTGTTCCTTCTAACACATCCAGCTAATCCTGGGCCCAAATTAGATCTCTTCCAGACCCACCTGCAGTAAAATCTAGCAGTCAAATAGATTGTCCTTGCACAGACTTGCTGAAATTATATGTAATAGTGTATTAGGATTAAATATTCAGAAGAATTTAGATCTGGTTTTCTATCTCAGGCAATTTACAGTATCATGATTTTGGAAAGTGAAGGTTAAAATGTCAACAGTCTCCATTATTCCTTGAGAAATTTCAGTGAATTAGGAGATTCTAATTGCAACTTAACCAAAAGTGTTTTTTGAAATAAGCAATATTTCCCTCATATCTGATTCAACTTGAGAAGTATCATAAATATTTAGACAGTTTCAGAACTTGGTTTATAGAAAATTTCAGGCATAGGATGCTTAACCCATAGTCATTTTACTCTTTGAGCTTCTAATTCTGAAGATGGTTTCTGTCTTTTTCTTTATCAAGTTGAAAAAAAAAATTCAGTGTGAAAATGCAGATCTAAAGCTCCTTCTGATTAATCCAATTATATCTTACTGTATTTGCACGTCATAGAGTTGAATGCCAGAATAGTTACAGATTAAGTTTCTCAGATGGATTCTTAATGTTAAGTGTTCTTGCTGAAATGTACACTCTCAAGGAAGAGATCATTCTTGTATATAACACACACAGTTTGAGAATCATGGCAATTGTCTTGATGATTCATTTTGTATTATCATGTTTTTTTTTATTTTGTGCATTTTTTTTTAATTTTAGGGAAGGGTCTACAGGGTGTTCAGGGTCTCACTACTAGGTTGGACTCTAGTGATCTGCCTCTGTTCAGCCTCCTGAGAGCTGGGATTACAGGCGCATGCCACCACGCCCAGTCTTAATTGCTGTCTCATCATGCCCTTGGGGCAGGAACCAGCACAGCAGGCCTGGGGACCAAACCCCTGAGCCCTGCACCTGCTTGCAGGGGGGCTTTATTCTGCTGAGCTATTTGGCCAGCCCTTGATTTTGTGCATCTTACAAAGGACATTAGATACTTTCCCGCAGAAAAAGATATTAGATCAAAAGCATTTGAATATGGATAGATCGACACTATTTTTATAATTCCAATTTTTAAAGCTTGTACCTTGATAAAAATATTTCTACAGTTTTTGTCCTCTCTGTATCTTTGCTCATGCAATTTTATTTAGAAATATCTATTTTTTTTTCAACTTTCACATTATAGGATCATTGAAGACTTAATCGAAATTCTACATCATTTAAATCTTTCCTACAATAAGACATCAGGCCTAAATTTCCTTTTGCTGAAAATTTCTATTATAGTTTTCCCATTATGTGAGATTTTTCAGAACCCTCTGGTGTGCAATCTTCTTTAGGACAAGAGGCTCCCATTAGATTTTTTCAGAAAAAATAGTTTTATGACTTTATTAATCACTTTCTCTTTTATTACTTTCCCTTGCTGTAAGCCGACTCCAACATAGAGTTTTTAGGATGTCAGCTTAAGCCACCATTTACATATTTTTCTATAGGATGCCCTCAGTTTCATAGCAATGTGCAGTTTGATGAGCATTAGATGCTGATGTCATGATTAGTCATGCAGATACATTCACTTGAATTATAGAACCAGAATCTCTAGTAATAGCACCCTGACATCTGTAATTTAGCAATTAACTCTCCTTTTGGCCTCCATTCCCAATCTCATGTCGTTGATCAGATGTCAGTCAATACGTATGCAAAAACTTTGATGCACATGCCTGCTTTCATAAGAGTAAATCGTTGTTATGTAAGCCTATATCAAACTCATTTGGCAAAAATATATGGTTATTTGTGAAATAAGACAAATTTGAACTTATGCTTCAAGGAGTGTATTGTACGTCTCCAGCTACTGGGTAGATTATTTTAGAATTGATGAGGTTATTTGGGGCTATATAAAAGAAAAATTTCTATAATTGAAGAAGATTGATAAATGCTTCTATCAATGTTCCTTTATAGATAATGCACAAAACGCAAAGGCAATCTTCAAACATGAATTTCCTGAAAATATACCGGAGAATAAAAATAATTTCCCACAGTTCATTAGATATAGAATCCTTTTCTCACGTAATAACAACTCAGCAATTTAATGTACTGAGGAATCTTACAAATTAAGAGAATATAAAATATTATAGACACAGAAAAATTGTTCTTAAATAAAAGCAAATCATTATTCCCAATAATAATTAAGGAACAAAAACATGAAAGCTTTTTATGTTTTCTGCAATTAATATTTTTTAATAGTGAATGTATTGTGAAAGTTATAAGATGAGTGAGTGTTAAAACTTGGTTTATATTTCTGGTAGGCTATTGCTTATTACAAAAGAATAACCTGAAAAAGATCTAAATGCCTCACAAAACAAGATTAGGAAGAGGATACAATTGTATCAAAAAACTAGTAATGCATTAAAAATTCACAAGTGAGTATGGACATGGAAATATTTCTTTTTTATCTTTTTTAAAAATTTAACTTTAATTTCATATTTTATTTGTATTTTAGTATGCGGTCTAGAGTCTACAGGTTTTCACTACATAGATCAGAGTCTTTAGTGATCCACTTGTTTTCAGCCTCCCACAAGTTGGGATTGCAGGTGCATGTTACCACGCCCAGTCTTGGAAATACGCTTTAAGAAAAATTATAAAATTATGAATGAAAAGTGGTAAACACTGAACAGATTATAATTACATGTATGATTTTAATGTTAAATGCACACATATATGTGAATATATTTGTGTCATGTGTGTGTTATATCCACATGCATATCACATGTATGTGCATTTGCACCTATATATGCGTGCGCATATGTATATGTAGAGAGAGACTTTTCTACTGACAAGTCATATAATTACTAGTATGTTAGCAACATTTTATCTTCCTTGGATTTCCAAACCCTTCTCTGTCCTACAAGCCTTTCTGCAATGCTTTTAAAGACCATTGCCCAAATTGCCACCACAAACTCGATTATTGATTGCAAACTAGCAGTAGTCTTATTAAATGAGTACTGAGGTTTGAGTATAGAAAAACCAATTTATATATTTTTATTTATTGTCTTAAAATGAAAACACAATGACACATGTGCCACAGGTGTGCTGTCTCTGCTTGTGTTTTTTTCAAGGACAGCTAAATATTTCTTCTATGTATAAAGTTATATCATTCACTTAGCATCTTGGTATAAATATGTTTCCTTAACTGATTCTACCAGTAAATTTTAAGCTTATAAGGAGCAGGGCTGTGATCATATCATCTCTATTTTTTCTAGTGCTGTCACAATGTTTGACTCAAAATGGCATTAACAATAACTTTTGGAATAAGTAGATATGTAATTAACCAAAGTTTGGTCAAATTCATAAAAAGAGAATGGAAAATTTTCAACTTAAATCTAATTAACAAAAGCAACTTCAATTTGAGTTAAATGCCACAGGTATTTAATGTTTTAAATTAAAGCATTTCATCCAGAACAGTGCATAATGCGAGGCCTCAATTGATATTGATTGAGATCACTCTGCGAGAGGCCTGAGTTAGCTCAGCAGGCACAGAGAATCTCAACGTAAATCATGTTGCTAAGTGATAACCAAAAGTTCAGTGAACCTGTCAGGGGCTAATTCTCTTTAAAGAGGAGAGTTGGGGCTAAGCTTCCAAGACACTTTTTGAGCCAAGGAGATGGCTCAGTGGCGTAAGTGCCTGACTGGCAAGCACAAGGTCTTGAGTTTGATCCCTGACAAATATAATATTTTTGAAAGACATATCAAGGCAAGAAAAATCTGAAATAATTTAATTCTAAACATATTTACCTTTCAGAATTTTACACAAAACTGTGAAGCATTTGTATATGCTAAAAGTAATAATAGTACCAATAATAATAATAATAATAATAATAATAATAATAATAATATGCTACCTTGGATCAGTTGACCAAAACTATGCATGTATATTGAAAGTTGAACAAAATAGTTTTCTTTTTTTATATGTACCAGGGATCAGACTCAGTGCTTCACAAGTGTTGGGCAACTGTCTCACCACATAGTTCCACATTCATCCTTACATTCTTATTGCTTAAAAGCCAAATCCTGACCTCCAGGCATGGTATAGTTCCATTTAGGAGAATGAGCAAGGAGGGTTGTGAATTCTAGGCCAGCCTGGGCAAGAGAGGAAACATAGTGAGACTCAGCATCAGGAAAAGAAAAGCAAACAGAAGTAAACAAGACAAATATAATACTAATTTTATCAAGTATTTTCTCCTTTCCTTATCTTGTTTGATTAGGGCTACGTTAACTAACTTTCCCTATCTTTTGGATAATTAAAATTGTATGCGTAGTTACTATAGTTTTAATACTTTATAGGTCAAAAAGTTTGTGATACAAGAAGTGTTATTTCCCTAAGGCAATATGACGAACATCAAAATCAGTATTTTTAAATTTCATGCAAAAGTAAAATTTAAAACTGATCTTAATGGGAAATATTGGATCTTGTGTGCTTTATATAAGTAGTAAATTTTATATGCTTAGATAGTAATGTGTTAGTTTCAAAAATTATATCTTAAAATTATTTATTAAAGATCATAATTACCATTAATTTAATAACATGTATGAAGTACTTTAGAGTCCTTGTAAAAAAAAAAAAAAGTAACACTAGGGGCTGGGGAGATAGCTCAGTAGAATAAACTCTTGCCTGGAAAACGCAAGGTCCTGAGTTCAATTCCTGGTACAGCCAAAAAAAATTTAAAAAGTAACATGTAAAATGTGAAATATTTGTACCAAAATATTTACTTCAAGCAAAGAACCATGAATAAAATTTTAAAGGGATACTTTCTGAATATAAAGATAATGCATACCATAAATTAAAAAATGGCATAATTTATTTTAGTTTTTTTTTTAAATCCTCACAATATTATACTCAGAAAATTAGGGGCCACTACTGAGGGTGCCTGAAAGAAATTACAATCACCAACCAATGTTAATTTATAAAATGAAAATAAATTCATGGTAGCAAAAGTTCTTAAGATACAGAACCTAAACCAAAGACACTATGTGTACCTTACTTACTAACCAAGATAAGCTCAAACTAGAAAGCATTCACATCTTGAAAGAAAGGTGGACAAAAATCTCAAAACTGACCGAGTCATATTTGTGTTGCTATAAGGACAGAACCTTAATGCATTTTATGTTCAACAAAATATAATAGTTTCTATGTAAATCTCAAAATGTTAGTTCATAATTACGTTGTTTGTCTGAGTGACTACTAGCCCCCAGAGAAGATGGAAAGGAGGCCCAGGTTGGTGACGAAATCTCTTAGCCTTACTTTTTGTAAGGACTGCAAGATTATATGACAGATCAAGTTTAATTTTATGTATTGCAATATATATTTGGTAAACATTTCTAGAAAATTGAAAACAATTTTATTCTAAAGATAAATATTTTAGGCATTTTTAGAAAATTTTCTAAACATATGTTTATTTCATTTTACATATAAATAAATCTACTAAGTCTTTATTACAGTAGTACAAATGAGAAGTGAGGCTAGAGCTCCCCAACAAGGTAAGTATTCAAGTACACACGGTACAGGGCTTGGGAGACGGCTCAGTAGAATAAGCACTTGCCTGGCAAGCACAAGTGCCTGAGTTCAATTCCTGGTTCTGCAAAAAAGAAAACAAAAAGTACATATAGTACACACATGTATTAAAATATTATATGCCCTTTATAAATCTGTCTAAAGTACTTTTAAAGATGTGAGAAAACATCTGTTAAATAAAAATTCTAAATAAACCTTCATATGTTTTTCTTAGATATTTCAAATTTCGTCTTCAGAATGAGCAGTCAGCTCCATTGCTGTAGCCCTATTAACTTTCATAAAGGAAAACATGTATGAAATTATCCAGAAGATGAAGAAAGTGACAAAAAGGAACTGAGATATAAAATTAAGAGTCAATGAGTTCATGCACAAACTTCCAAGTATTGCTGGATTCTTCATGTAACTATCATTTAAATCCATATCTCAGCTAAGTTATGAATTTTCACTAACCTGGGCACAGTAATTTCAGAATTTCAGAGGGCTAGGCAAGAGGATCCCTTGAGCCTGTTAATTTTAGAGGGTAAAGTGTAGAGAATTTATTGCTAAATAATGATGATGATCATCCTACTGATAATGATAATCCATCTGTAACTTTCACATTTTCTAAGAAATGTATCCATGTAAAAAATTATGTTTGTTAATGCCTTAACTATTAAGTACTTGAAAAACAGTCCTCATCCTGCTTAGGCACAGCACAGAGACCTGGATTTCATCCACGGCTTGCTGTGCCGGCTCCGCCCTGGGGCATGCTTCGATGACTATTGAGGTTGGGTGTGATGGCGTGCCTGTAATCCCAGCATTTGGGAGGCTGGAAAACAGGAGAATCACTATGAGGCTGATCTATATGGTGAGACCCTGTAGACCCTTACAAAAAAAAAAAAAAAAATTCTATGTACCAGATGGATGAGCCATTTTTGCTAGCCTTACTTTTGAATTCTTTCTCGAAAAAGAGGTAGACAGTCATCTCATTTATTATGAGGTGACTTGGTTGCTTCAAATGACTATCAGAGCAAAAAAATATACATATTTTGTGATTCAGACATGTGACTACAGCTCAGATGACTCGAGCCTGGCGTCTCTCATCCAGCACAAGGGCTGCACTGGAGCAGGCACTTCACACCACGAAGCTTTGCTTAAGTGTGTTTTTTCGAAATCACTGTACTGAAAGATGACAGGGTCAAAAAAGTATGTATACATTCCTTTCCACCTCTTATATTTTTACTAGTCTTCTGACAATAAGCTTTTCTTGAAATACGTTAATACCATCATCTACTATATTTTACTTAGGGATATTAAATATAAAAATAGTAAGGCCTGTCAAATAGTTCAGCAGATTAAAGCAACTGCAAGCAGGGGCAGGGGCTGGGGGTTTGATCCCCGGGCCCTCCTTGCTAGCCTTGCCCTCGGGATGAACTGAGCCTGCGGATGACACTGGGCACGGTGGCACACACCTGTAATCCCAGCACTTGGGAGACTGTAAACAAGAGAATCACTACGAGTTAGATCTAGTATTGAGACCCTGAACACCCTATACACCTTTCTCTAAAATACAGAAAAAAAAAAATTACCTCAGTTCCTGGAGACAAGATCTTGGTCGTCCCATAGACTTTTGTATTTTGTTAATTTTTATCACGTATTGCTGATATTTTTAACAATTCAGATAAAAATTTTTATATTGTAGAAAGAAAATTTATACAAAGAAAATATGATGTAAAGATCAGGGCCACGGAGATAGCTCAGCCTCTAAAGGGGTGCTTCGTCAAGTGCAGGGACTAGGGTTTGAATCCTGGCACCGTATGCAACACCAGCCTCGCCCCCCTCCCCCAGGCACTCTGAGCCAGTGCGACTCAGTCTAGATGTGGTGACCCAAGCCTGTAATCCCAGCACAGGGGAGGCTGAAAACAGGAGGATCACTGAGTCCAAGCTGCGTAGTGTAGACCCAGTACCAAATATATAAAAAGTTTTCAAAAACAATCTAAAGAAAGGCGAACAATGACATGTCACATGGTTTCTGAAGATGAATAAGCTACTTTTTACAAAATCTCACAAACTCTCCAATAATAGTTTTCCTTTCCTGGTTTATTTCTCTTAATATATGTCTCTCTTAGAAACAGTCCAAATTTTCCTTTTATTTTTCTTTGTATATATCCTATTTTACTTGATTTGATTGTTTCCTCTCCTACCCACATAATTTTTCTTAAATTATCAAATTAATATGCTGTTGCACTCAACTTATTTATTTTGACTTCACTTTTGTGGACAGTAAATTGTAATATAATATAAAAAAAAAACTTTAGCCCTAAATTAGAACCGATGTAAGTGCACTATACCCAAAGTCACTTCAACTGTGGAGGCCGCTTGAGCCTTCTGCTTAGTGAGACCCCTGGCGCTCCATAGGGGCCATCTTTACTTTCTGCCATGGCTTGTTGTGAGGTAGGATTATAGAGGGAGCTCCTAGCACAAAGGACAGGAAAGCCGTGTAATGCTTATAGTACAATTGGACCACAAAATAAATCTAATTTCCTTTTCATCTGCCTGTTGCAATTTAAACTTCTAACCATAATTAATAAATTCTCAGAATCCCTCAGGAACTCCAACCTGAAATGCGTGCCTTGAGTTCTTGTTGGATCAGAATGAGTACTGTTTCACAGAAGCTCAACACTTGAATCAAGAAATGGAAATCTTCTCTAAATTGGTGCTGCTTGGTATGTACAATGTACAAAATGAAAACTTCGTCTGCAGGACTGGGGTGATGTGTGTCTTCAACTAAAATACAAGGCATCCTAAAAACTAACTTAGACTTAATTTGGTATTTCTCAATTCACCAAGAAAATGTCTTCCTACCCTGTCCACTGCCACTTGAGAAGATGAGTAATGATAGTGGGAACTGAAAGAAGACCAATTGCTGTTTTTCTGTCTAAGTCAATTATTAAATGATCCGTTACAAGACTGCCTTTTGTTCTCTCGGAGCAGGTGTTTCAGACTCAGATAACAAACCCTACGGCACTGGGTCTTTCATTTCAGCTAAATGTTGGACTCTTACCCAGTTGGGCGGAAGGGGAAATGTGGCAATTAACTGGTGACTCAGATAAGACAAAGGACACATGTGAGTCATCCATGACCTAATGCCTAGCTGGCAAGAGTCAACTATTTTAGCAGTTTTAAGAGAACAGTCCACTAAAGGGTACTGTAGATATTGAAATGATAATTCAGCTACTAAAGGAAAAATGTTGATTACCTGTGTAAATTACCAACATTTCTCAATTCATGGAGAAGCATTCAACCTTTCCTTTTTTAATTTTTATTTTTATCAGTACATATTTTTACTACATGATTACATTTTTTATGAGACTTGGTGCATGAAGAAAGCACATCTTTATTTTTTTTTTTACATTCTGTCCCCTCCCCCTCCCACCTCCCCTCTTTCTACCTTCTGAGTCTCTTCCCATTTGAGAGACATCTGTCTTGCTCCTCCTGTTAGCTATCTCTTATTTTGAATTTTACATGTTTTTTGGGATTTTTCACATGAAATAAACCATGCAATATTCAAGTTTGTGTGTCTGATGTATTCCGCTGAACAACAGCATGTCAAGATACTTGCATTTCTAAATTTTGATATTCTACATAGAGACCAACAAGATAAATTTTTCTCCTCATGTAAGTAGTAAGACAGTGGAATTCTTCACTGGTTAAGAGGCTATTTGTACCTTATTGGGCTGAGATATTGAATAGTTATTAAAAATTGCTCATTAACTTATATAAATATTATATTTTAAAACTTAAAAGAACTTTTTAAAAATTGAAAAGGTCCTACAACATTGGAGCAAGAAAACACATCTGGGTTCCTTTAACATATCTTTTGGATAATATGTAGCAGTATGAACAAGAAAGAACAAAATTTTTAAATTTTTACTTAAGGCGCAAAATACGCAGGGACATCTCTGGTTTACATGTGATTTGTCTCTCAATTACTCATGGACTAGAAGTTTGGTCCCAGTATAACAGTGTTGAAAAGTGATAGACACCATGAGAACTAGTGAAAAACGGTTAAGCCATTTAGCTATTAGAAGTTATTGCATGGAGTGAGCCTGCTGTTGCAGAAAGATCATGGTTGGCGCTTCCTGCCCTCTGGCTCCCTAACGAGCCATGTGCTCCCATTGACATGCATGCCCACCACGATGGTGACACTTACCATGAACCTCTTGTCCTAGTGAAGGAGGAGCCATGCAATGCACTAGGCTTACCAATGCTTTTGGCTAAATTCACTCTTTTCTTTTTAAGCTCCCAGAATTCTATGTTTTACTATAGCAACAGAAAATGGAATAAAAATAAACTAATATTCTCTTGAGACAAAAATGGCAAAATTGACCCATAGTCCAACTCTTTATAGCATGTGAAAAAGAAAATAGCAAATTAAGACAGAGGAAGAAGAAAGATGAGGTAAGGAATGTTTTTCATACTTCTTCTACAGAATTTGTTACCTTTACTCTTAAATCTCGAACATGTTTTCAAACTGTTTTATGATGATCTGGCTTCTTTTTTTCTTCAGAGCAAAAAATTTACATGAAATGAGAATCACGAGGTTCACGTGTAAAATATCGAAACTTTTAACATGGAGATAATTGATCTCCTAATATAAGGATGAGTTGACTTAATTAATATCAAAGATATCATCTCTATGGTGAATGAAATTTCTGAAGTGAACTTTAGGCTTTTCTTAAAAGAATCACATACTGTACTTGCTAAAATCAGAAATCAAATAATATGAGAATGTAGGATATTTCTTCACTTTATTCATCTTTTTTCTGCTGTAAAGATTCTTGTTGACTTGATATGATATCTGTCTACTTCTGCCTTTCCTTCTTCTGGTCTTCTTTACCCATGCCAATATCCTGAAGCATTTCCACTAATTTCATTGCTTTGAGGTCTCATATTTAACTGTTGAGGACATTTTTACTTAGCTTTTATAAAGCACCAGAGAGATGTGTACTCTCATGTAGCTCTTCAGGTTTCCCAGATCCATTCATTGCAAAGGCTGAGTTCCCACCAATTGATGATTAGAGTACATTTCTTAGAAATCAGTTGTAAGTGTATGGGTATATTTCTATACTGATTTCTATGGGCCTATATATTTGTATTTATTCCAACATGACACTCTTCTGATTATTACAGTCTTGTAATATATTTTGAAGACAAGTATTATAATATCTCTTGCTTTTTTCTTTTTGTTCAATATTTGGCACAAATATTTGATTGGCTATTTGGAGGTATTTTGTGGTTCCACAAATATATTCAGGTACAACTAAATAAATTTATAAAAGAATAAGTATTTTCTAAATTTTTAAGAATACAATCAGCACTTCAATAGAGAAGATACTGAATATATATATTGCTTTGTGTAGTATGGATATTTTAACAATATTGACTTTTCTCAGGCTAGGAATACCTGACATCTTTCTTTTTCTTCATGTTGTTCTGAGTTTTTTCCTCAACATTTTACAGTTTTTCTTCACTTCATTTAAATTTATCTCAAGGCATTTTGGGATAGCTATTGTAAATAGGATTGAACTATTGATTTCTATTACAGGTAATTAGCTATTAACATGTAGCAAATCTACCAATTTTTGTGTGTTGCTTTTCTATCTTAAAACTTTACAGAGCTCATTTATTAGTTGTAGTAGCCATATGGTGGAATCATTAATATTTTTCTGTATATAAAATCCCATCAGCTGGGCATAGTTGTGCACCTTAGAGTTAAAGACCAACATGGGCTACTAGTGAATTCAAGACCACCCTGAAATGCATCACAGCAGACTATCTGAAGCAAGTTCATGTACAATCAAGGGCAATTTAATTTCTAGTTTGGCTACCATTCAGCTCACTTTCTTGCCCGATCATGAGTGTTGAGACCGCCAGCATTATTTTGAATAAACATGGCAAGAATTGGCATGTTTGGCATTAAATTCTGTGGATTCCCTGGCCCCCATACACTTACTCATTTGGTATCAATTGTCCTTTTCATGATAGCAATCCTAAAAATTTTGAGATGATATTTTAATGGGACTTTGCTTCACAGTTCCCTAATTAGTATAGACAATTGACACTTTTTTCTATTCCTCCTTGAAATGTATGTTTCTTTCCAAAAGCAAGCATGCAAAATGTAAGTTCCACTGACCACTTCTGATAAAACTTTTGTCATTGAGTTCCTTGTGTATGATATTAAACTTTTATTACATTAATTTTTCATTAATATTTTCTCCTAATTTGGGTACATTTTTGTTTTATTTTGTGGTTATGTAGACATCTTTAAAGTTTTTATTTGTCTTCATTTATTGATTTTTTTTGCAGTGTGTTTGGAGCTATGTTTAAAAATTTATTCCTGCACACAACATCACAGCATTTCTCTATTGTCATCGACAAGTGGAATATTATCTTTGGGCCTTACCTTCATTTTGAAATGATTTTCATAATTTTGCAATTTTCTATAATTTTACCAATCAATATCAGGTTTTCAAAACACTAAATCTTAAAGAGACTGGGCTTTTCTTCCAAATGTATTTGTTTATTATCCATCTTCAAAATTATTTAACCAAAATAAATTAGGTTTATATGTGCACTCCATCTTTGTCCATTGGTCTACGTCTGTTTATGACAGTATCGTATTGCTTTCATGCCTAGTTGTAAATTTTGGAATACAGATATGTGATGCTTGTGACCTTGTTCTTTGCCTCAAGATCACATCTTTATGTACTTTTACTGAGCTCATTTATTAGTTGCAGCAGCCATGTGGTGGAATAGTGACTCGTCCCACAAGTCAGGATGTGGGGTGATTACCTGGAGGAGGAACGGGGATGAACAAGACAGGGCAAGAGAAACAAGAGACGGAGACAAGACAGGCTTTCTGATCTAGTCTTGTTTATTAAGGAAGTGAGCGGGGTCTAAATAGTTGTGTAGCGGAAGTAGTTGGGCGGGACCAGTTGCAGATTGGTAGCAAAGGTCCGGGACCACAGGAAGATGCCGAGGCAAGCAGGGATTGGTGCTGCAGCATTTCTTGCCCAAATAAGGGAAAGTGTAAGAGGTGCATTCCATCACCCCCCACAGAATAGAAAACATACAAAAATCAACACACATTTATTGGTTCTTCTGTGGCACATACAAATTTTAGAATCATTTATCCTATTTCTGAGAAAATGTCTTCTAAATTTTGGTTAGAAAAAATTGGTAAGACTTGCACTGAACTATAGATTGTTTTCATTTTCATAGTCATTCTAACAATATTCTTCCATTTCATGAACACAAGATATCTTTTCATTCACTTCTGTCATCTTTAATTTACTTCATTAATTTTTAAAATAGATTTTATTGTATAAGTCTTTTATCTGTGGACAGGTACTATAAAGGTAAAGTTATTTTCTGGCTTTTTTCTTTTGATACTTCATTAGTACTGTTAAAAAATGCAATAGATCTTTGCTACATTTGCATCCTCCCCAGCGATCAATTCATTGATTGATTAGTTCTGAGATTTTGTGTGTTGGGGTGGTGATCTTTTTCAGACTTTGTGTGTGTGTGTGTGTGTGTGTGTGTGTATGTGTTTATTTGTGTTTATTGTAAGAACTTGTGGGATTTTCAGTCTAACAATAAGGATACTTTTATGTTTTCTTTTGCACTTTAAGTAGCTGTTTTCGATTAAGTAGTTGTTATCTCATTGTTCCTGTTCATATTTTCTGTGTTATGTTGATACTAGTAAGTTATAGAATTTTAATACTTTTTCTGTCCTTCATGCTATAATCGTCAGTTATTTGTACACCACCATTACAGTTCATCTGAATATTCTGAACTTAACTATATGTTTATTGATAAGTTTAAAAACATTTTGTGATGTAGTGTCTATCTCAGTGAACACTCAAGTCCTGGAAAGAGAAAGCTGCAGAGGACCCAGGACAGCACAGAGAACTATTAAGGTCCTCAGAATTGCATGGTAATCCTGGACCACAGAGCTCCAGCGAAGAGCCTTATCCTTTTCCTTTATTCCCAGGCATCTTGAGAAATCCTAACTGTGCTTTTCTCCCAACCAGTCTGTATAAGGAGAAAACCTCTCGCTCAATGAGTGCCCCAAAACATGGGATGGAGAACCTGGTTGTTCATCACAATCGCCTTCTCCCTGTAAAGGAGACTGAGAAGTCACTGAGCACCCTGATTCTGCTCAGCAATACTGAGCTAGGGATGGGACAATGTTGGCAAAATCATGCTCCTCGCCCTTCTTGTGCTATTGTTTGAGGATCATTTCTTCCACTGTATGCTACAGCTTCACATGTGCACTCCTGCACTCTTTCAGAATTATTATTATTCAAAAATGACTGTCAAACTATTGTTCTTTTTAAGGGAACAACTGCTGAAATCTGCTAACTCCCCATCTTGTTGATTTCAAGCCTCCATTAAAGCTTCTTTTCAGTATCACATATTTTCCTTCTTTATATCTCAGTCTGATCATATTGATTCATATTTTCTGAGTGGATGATTATCTTGAATTACTTTATGTACTTTTCTTAATTGCACAGTTTTCACAGAGCTATCACACAATGCTTTGCCTTTGGTGAATCGGAAGATATTGATGGAAGTAATTTTAATGAATCATCTATTTTAGTAGAACACTGGTCAAATATCACCCACAGGAAAATGTTCACATATTTAATCATACTAGTCACATTCTCTCTATCCAGTTCTTATTCATTACTCCTAAAGAACTTTGCTGGTAAATAAGGATAAAATAAACATTCACAGGGCATAATTCTGGTAAGTAATAGTATACACAAATTGCCTGAAACATAAATATTAGTGTTTTCATTTCAGAGTTGAGAAAGCAGAAACTAAGACAGTTTTGGTTGGGGTGAAAGGGCCAGCCAAATAGCTCAGCGGATTAAAGTGCCTACAAGTAGGCACAGGGGACTGGGGTTCTATGCCCGGGCCTGACTTTTAGGCCCTGCCCCCAGGGCACACTGAAATGGCATTGAGACTTGGGAGGGTGTAAACAGGCAGATCACTATGAGGCTGATCTAGTAGTGAGACCCTGAATGTCCTGTAGACACTTGCCTAAGATATAGAAAAAATAAAAATAATTGAGGTTAAGATTAGACTTCAGATTCACTACAAAGTTATACAGTTTGGGAATATTCCCTGAGTTTCTGACTCTAAAACTTATCTTCCCTCCTTTTACTTAGAAAGCCTCTAACAAATTACTTACTGTACAATAGTCAGGTTATTTCATATTATAAAACAGTTAGATGTATTAATGTATTTTTGTCTCATGGAAGCCTACATTTTCCAATTTTAAATAGCATGACGATAATGAAGAATAGAAGGAGGAGAACAATAGGTAATATCTGTTAAGCTTTAATGTGTGTGTGTGAACCTGTAAGCCATAATGCTTGGGTCTATTTTGTCTATGATACTGTTTAAGGAAGTGACCGTGAGAATATTAATAATTTTCTCCACGGTTTAATATTTTTTTCTTTTGTAGCAAAGGGGTGATGATACTGTGTAGTTGTAAAACTGTCCTGAAAAACAAGTGAGTTCATGTAAACAAATGAACACTTAGAATCATGCTAATCATCAATTTACCTTTTAGTTTTGGCTGCAAGTTGGTCCCAACTTTTATGCTAAACACTTAATGCATGTGATATAAATATACAAACAGAACCAAGCTTCTTTTGGGAAAACATAGTGTTATTCCCCCTGGATGGTATGATCAGATGGAAAATATTTGTTGTCGTTGCAACTGTCCCCCTTTTTCTGAAGATTGTTAAAGTCCAATTTAATTTAATTAATTAATTAATTAATTTTTGTGTTAAGGACAGAGTGTATATGGTATTCAGGTTCTCACTGCATAGATTGTACTCATAGTGATCCTCCTGTTTGCAGCCTCCCAAGTGCTGGGATTACAGGTGCATGCCACCATGCGGAGTCTCAATTGCCATCTCAGTGTACCCAAGGGGCGGGGACAGCACAGCGGGCCAGGGGATTGAACTTCTGGCCCCTGCATCTGCCTAAGCAGGCACTTTAATCCACTGAGCTATTTGGCTGGTCCTTAAAGTTCAATTTTAGAAATTCCATTTTTAATTTTACCCTAAAAAAACAACCGAAAGAAGCTGTTGATGCAACTTCTTTGCAAACATGATTAAAACAGACTGTTCTTTCTCACCAAATTATGCTACAGTGATGGCAAAGTTTCTGTTTTGTATGGTTATCATTGCAAGAACCATTTTCATAACAGACTAGCCTAATGTCTAGGGGCCATTAGGTTATAACTTATGCCTTTCAACTCCTACTGTCAAATTTCTCTGTTCAGAAACAGATAAAAACTCTGAAAGAGAGTGTTAAAATATCTCATAGGCAAAGCACCTGAAATGTAAATATACTTCCATTTATTTCACAAATAGATGGCATTGAGACATTTTGCAAAGCTCCTCAGAAAGTACAGAAAAGTGAGCTGCTTTTTTTTTTTTTTTTTT
>NDGN011466066.1:0-13316 GCA_002564285.1 Tympanoctomys barrerae
AACTACTACAAAGACAACAATATGCAATTTATTAATTATTGTAACTGTCCTACTAACCTGTTTGAAGCTATCTCATTGCTATTTCTTTCTTTAAAAAATTAATATTAAGTAAATAAATTTAGAAAATTTTTCTCTTTGGGGGATAATCTAGAATGTAGTGTTACTTAAGAAAAAGAGGATCTAATGCAGCTTGGAAGAGTCAGACAGAGCCACCGGGACAGTAGCATGTCAGTTGGGGGCTGAGAGAGGAAAAGATGTTTGTCAAGCAATGAAAATGTGTGGCAAGCATAAGTCAGAGGGAAAGAGGACCCTGACTTTGGGGAAAGGAAGCAGCAAGGCAAAAGCTGAGAAGCTTCAAGACATAAGACCCGCAGACCATCACTACAGACCAGGAAGACAGGGACAGACCAGATGGTCCAAGGGCACAGTGCTCCAGGTTCTTCCTCCAGGCAGAGGAAGCAGTCTAAAGGTGATGAGAAGTACAAAAGTCTGCTAAAGTGTCTGGACCCAGAGAGAGACAGACAGAGAGAGAGAGAGAGAGAGAGAGAGAGAGAGAGAGAGAGAGGGGTCTGACGGAGGCAGGATAAAAAGAATGAACAAAGTGTGAGATCTGACTTCTTCTACACACAACTGAAATTTGCTGAAGGCTTAAAAAAGCAGGGACATGACACAGTGAAATGCATTTTAGAAAAATTGACTGGTGAAAGAATATCATCAATAGAGGAGTCCAGGAAGGCATAGTGTGCTCCAGCAAAGAGATGCATTTATAGGAATGTTCAGACCCCTCACAACTCTGTGCTAGGGTAGAAGGGAGCATAGAAGGGGCCCCTAGAGGGTGGGAGGGCACATGGCTCCACATAAAGGTCCTGAGGCCTCTGCAGGGGCTGCAGAGTTGGCAAGCCCGTTGTGGCTGCAGAGGCTGTAAGCAAACAAGGTTCATTGACATCAAATGTACCCATCCACTTGAATGGACTCAGCAGCCCTGCCCTGAAGTCTCCACTGACTGCTCCAACCCAGTGTTCTGCTACCATTGTGAACACCCATCCTATAATTTTAGACCTCCTTAAGCATGTCCACATCTGCATGGCCCTGCCCAACTGAAAGCCCTGCAGAGCAAAGTGGCCATGTGGCCATCTATGGACTCAAAGAACTGGCATCAATGTTCCAGTCACAGGTGGTAGGGACACATGGGCTGGAGGCTTACATGGATTCTTGTGAATTAATTGAGGATCACTCAAGTTGCCTGAGATGTACAGTTTTTGACATGGAAGAAGAGAAGAGTTAGTTTTTTCCCCCTTATGCTCTTCTTTGGCAGGAACTATCCTAAAGATAAAATCAAGGTGCCCTGTTTGCTTTCCTCCCAACTTGAGAAAAAAAACCCTTAGCTTCTTTGTAGCTTATTGTCTTTTATAATCAATGGTCCTGATCTCTCCTTTCTCTTAAGAAAGGGAAACTATAAATTCTTTAAAATCAGAGAACATAGAGCACAGAGGCATCTATGTTCCAAATGTTTGTGACATAGCCTGCAGTTATCACTAGGGTTGGGGCTTGACTCAGGGCTTTCTGCCTATAGATTGACCAGAACTCTTGATGTTTAGGTTTAAAGTCTAGACAGTAGAGTCAGGGCTCTCTACAATTACTCAACCTTCATTACAGCACATGATGGCATCTTTAGCTCCTGAGCAAGACTTATTTACCAAACAAGATCTCCTGGCTGGCTTTCCTCATCAAAACTTCTGAGACCACCTGTCAAAGAGTCCACTTATGAGAACCCAGGAAGAATCCCTGGTCTGGCCATAGCCAAGTACTCTTGGGTCTTAGAAGATGGTCTTTCAACTCCAAGAATACAGGAAGAAAGGATGCTGGGTTGTTAAGCAGAACTAGGGAGAGTAAATTTGTCCTCTGAGAATGACAGAAAGATGCCCTTGTTTTAACCAAAGATAGAAGGAATAGTAGACTTCACCTAAGCCAAGACTTCATTGTATAGCCAGATACAGGATCCCTGTGGGCCGGTGGCCAGAAAATGAGTGTTGTTCTCTTGGTAGGCTGATACACAGTGACTTAGCTGCATTCCATCGCAGCACAATTTCCCTGCTTTGTGAAATCCATCAGAACTGCCAAAGGGAACTGCCATGGAGACAGCAGCTCTGTGGGCTGGGCGCAGCAGAGGGAGGACCAACACAGAGGGATTTGCTTCAGTCTGAAGGCTGCTGCTTCTCACACAGTGAGGACACCTACGGCCCTTGAACCAAATCTGTCAGCTAAGCCTCCACTTTCCATTTTGCAAGTAGAGGAGGACTAGAAGAAGGAAGATAGAGTAGGAAAAGAAGAAAAGGAGGAGAAGGAAGAAGAGGAGGAGGTAGAGGAGAAAAAAGAAACTAGCAGAGGGGAAGTAAAAAGAGAGTAGAGAAATATTTTTCTCTAGAATTTTACAGAAAATATTTACTGATTTCTAGTCAAAAGAAAAAGAACTAGAATTGCAACACACATTTATGTGTGACAGAAATATAAAATGTACCTTCTTTGTAACTTTATTGTATCTTAAGATCCTGCTTGGCTACAGTGGCACAACCAATCTCAGTCAATTTAGGGACTGACCCCTTGCTTTGTAGCTCTGGTCATGTTCTTGCATAGCTTTAAGACAATCAGATGCTTCAGTGTGGTCCCACAGGAGCATCCTCTGAGATTCCCATCACCCTCTCTGTTCCTCACCGGTCCCTCCCTCTTCTTTCCTTCCAGCTCACTCCTATATCCCTGTGGGTGTTGACAGATTTAGGAAAAATCAGCTGCTTCTAATAGCCTATGAGCACATCATATCTATAATTTATTTCTCTAAGCTTTCCTGGGTTCCCCCCACCTGAATATGGTCCACTCTTGTCCTGAATCCCATAAGCCTCTCTTGGGTCTTGCTGTCTTAGCAGGGCTCTGTGCAGGAGGAGGGAGAAAGCTGCCGTGTGTAGGATCTCTGGCTGACTATTCTCTCAACCTTTCCTCTACCATTGTTTTTCTTCACTGAACATTTGGAATTATTTCTGCTCCAGAGACCAGATGGTGGTGACTCCTCTCAACCTCCTGGTCTTCAGGATTTGTGTTTGAGAATCTAAAAGAGCTTTCTGTTCTCTGTAAGAACATTCTTTTAGAACATAAAATCCAGGAAGAGAATTCACAACTGTTCTTCCCACCATAACATCCTCCTTTAAAGCAATGGACACAGAGCAAGAGTGCTAGAAATAGAGGGACAGTTATCCTAAAACAGAAAAAAAGGTCTTCAGTATTTTGCAACTGCTTTCCTTTCATAAAAATAAGCAGTTCATTTATTAATGTACATACTGTAGTTCTAGTATCGATGTCAGTTGTTAAGCTTTCAGAAAATTTACAAATCTTTGGTAGCTAGCATTGGCCCCAGTAGGAGTACCCCACAATAAGGCTTAATTGTAAATCAGGATATTGCCCCCTTCAGAAAGCCATTTGCTAACATTTACTAGCATACCACTGCTTATCCCATACCTCATTCCAGAAGAATTTAATGTGGATTTTCCAAAGTTTACTGTGTTAGTTTATCCCTGCTTATGAGCATATGTAATGGAATTTTTCTATCCATAATTTCTGCTGTTAAAGCAAACATATGTTTTACCCCATGAGCCTGTCTTGCCCTTATTGGCTTAGCATGGACTCTTGATACTTAGTCCATTCACTGGCCAGAAAATCTTATCTTAATGATCAAAGGCAACCTCAGCTACATAAGGGACCAGAATCCCCTGCACTGGAGGAACATTTAGAAGAGCCAGAGTTCCTCCTAGACAGGGAAAGATGTGGGGAAGCAGAAGCACAACCCCAGAGACCTAAGGAAAAGTCAAAGGCAGAGAAAACTGGCTGTAGCTGTGTTCCTCCATTACCCAGACCTAGTTCAAGGAGCCCAAAAGAATGAAAGCTACCAGAAGACTGATCCATCAATCAGAGACTTTAAAGTGAAGGGAACTGTATGGATTCTTCAGGGCCTAGAAGAAAACAATGATCATAATCACCACAGCTGTCATTTGTTGTGATGAATAATCTACACATATGTCATCTACAACAACCCAAGAGGCAGCTATTACCATCTCTAACTTACAGTCAGCGAATCTAGGACTTGGAGAAATTAAGTGAGTGACTGGTGTAGATGTGGTAATCAATAACCTATGAACTGACACCAGAGGCTATGAGTCAATGCTGTTGAGTGTGGCTGAGATGTGATAGAAAAGACAGAGACATTAGCTGGGAGCACAATAATGTTAATGGCCAACACATGCATGGTGATCAGGACAGGGGCTTGTTCTTATTCAAAATATTTTATACATGACAACAACACATATCATAGCAATTCTTTGAGACAGAAGCTGTTATGGCCATTCCAAAGTACAACAGGGAAATTTAAGCATCTTATCCAAGGTAGCTAGTTCATAAATAATACGGTTAGAATGTTCTTAGCTGAAACACGACCCTGCCTCCCACCTGAAGGAGGACTAGACAGTTTGTCTCTATGTGGCTTCTAGATTCAGCATATGTTACTCTCTGTGTGTCCATTTCAGACACTGCCTTTCCCCACAGATTACCTCACGCTCCTGTCAGACCCACAATTTGGTGTAGGTGTTATTGGCTACTACAGTAGCTGGGTTATGTCCCTTGCCAGTTCCAGTCCCATCTGACAGGCATACCTATTCTCAGGGGTGATTGAAAATGTCCTTGGCACCAGCTGCACCACCAGCCCCTTCTGGAGCTCTAGGCTCTAAGGCATGGCTCTGCATCCTGGTCACCTCACTCTACTCCCTGACAAGGACAGCTATTTTGGGTGAGAAATGGGGCAGGCAGAAAAAAATTTCATTCAAGCAATTAAAAAATCATTGCATTTTTCATGATTAACTTCATGTTCACAGATTGAATGCAAAAAGCTGTTAGTAGAGCATTTCCATTTCTGTACCTGACATGAGCAATGGGAATATTTGTTCTGCCCGGGAGGATTACACCTTCCATTAATCTCTGTTTTATTGAAAGTTTAAATAACAGACAGACACAATGTGATCAATTAGCAGTGTAATTCCAAGGAGATGTCATAGTAAAATTAAATCTCGAGCACATTCGCGGCAAAGATGCCTGCAAGTTGTCTCTAGTTTCCTTTCACCATTGCAGTGTGTATATTTTAATTGAAAGTTTATTCTGCTATGTGCCTCATCTACTAAATTTTAATTTAACATTGTAATGAGGAGGGTGTTTCTGAAGATCTCTTCACAGACAAGTTGAAGAAGAGCTTTCACAAATTAAGAAAACAAGTGAATTGGCAGAACTTCCCAGGCATCCCTGGGAGGAAAGGAGAGCCCCTGATCCTTTCAAGGGGGGCCCATGGCCTGGAGAACCAGCCCAGGAGACATTTGGCACCTGTGGCAGTTGAACCAAAAGGTGACCATACCGTAAAAGCAGTCATGATCCAGAGAGACTGGATCAGACAGACCACTCACAGGAGCAACAAGAAAAAGAAGATGGATCTCTCCTCCCCCATCTTCTGACTTCTGTTCTTTCTGTGGCTCCCCTTATTGGAGAAACCTGATAGGAATCCAGAGGGCAACATACAAATGTCTTTTATAGTCTTGGCCTCAGCTTTGCAGAGCAGAATATGGAGGGAGTTCTGGATATGAGAGGTAATCTCTCAGCAACTAGCACAACACTTAGAAATATCACATTGTCTCTCTGACCTTTAATTTCCTCAACTATAAAAAGGGGCTTATGAGGGCCTGAAAGATAGCTCAGCAGCCAAACACGAAGCCAGCCACTGAGTCTGGGCATGGTGGCATACACCTGTAATCTCAGAGCTGGGGAGGCTGAAAATAGGAGGATCACTACGAGTCTGAGCTACGTAGTGAGGCCCTATACCAAATACATAGAACCAAAAAGGGAGGGGGTTAATAATATACAATTCTCAGGGTACAATGATAATACATTGTGATGATTGGTGGGTTCAGATGGTACAGTACAGTAGTGATGAGAATGGATTCCTTCCAGTACTTCTCAGGAAAATCACAAGTCCCCTTCTTCACAGTACCCTCATCCCAACAGTTGAGACTTCAGACAGGTTTGGCTGGTTTTGGACATGGTCTGCAGCTCAGGCTGAAGGTAAAGGGAGATGAAAGTTTGAGTCTGTATTTCCCCCAGCAGCAGAATGAAGGGCCAGTGAGCACTGGGCTGTTCTGTTTCATCAAAGCCAGAAGTGGTTCATCCCGATGGGTCACTTCACTGGATCCTTGGATTTACACTCACCCAGACTGTGCCTAACTTACTGTTGTAGTCTAGCAGTTTCCCTACTCCCTATCTCCTGGTATGTGCTATAAACATGTGGATTGAAATGGAAGAATCCGAACTATAGGCATCAGGTTCATTATCAGCAACTACTGGTGACAGGTGGTGTTACAGCCTATCTATATTAGACCTATATGTGCCCTGAAGTGATGTTTCTGAAAGCTCCCACTGTGTCAGGATTGAAAAACCTAAGTGTCCCTAGAGAAGAAAGAGATTCAGTCTCTCTGACATTATTGTTCCCACTCTATCCCTTTGTTCAGCCCATTCTGGCTACAAGGCATTCCTGACCTTTTTCAAACATACCCAGCAGTGCCCCACTGAAAGTCCCCTATCCTTGCCATCCCCTTTGCCAAGAATGCTCTCTCATATATTCTCATGGATTGCTTCATTGCCCTATCAGATGTCATCCCCTGCAATATCACTATGCTGGCTACTGCATTTAAAACAAAATTATTCTTTCATTCTTGCTTCAATTTTCTTCATTGCATTTATCGCTTTCTATTATCTCAAACATCCATTCAATTTTTGTCTGTGTCTTCAGAATACAAATTCCCTGAGGGTGGATGCCTTTGTTGTCTTCCATGATGTCCCCAGCAGCTAATATGATATAATAGTCAATCACAATGAATGTGTCAGATTGCTGGAGAAAAAAAAATGTGATGCGACTTAGTAATAGTACTTTGAAGGTGATTCCTACACTTTCTAATAAGTTGGGTTTTGATGATGGCATTTCTCAGCTGAGGTTGGGGAAGGTTCTTCATGAGGAACCAGTCTCATTATCTGGAAATCAGTATATGACAGGTGTGTGCCACCCCACCCAGCTGTACCATTGTCTTTCTCTAAGTGTCCTTGTATCCTTACTTGCTGAAGCATACTCCACTGTAACACGCTGTTCTATCAGGGTAATAGAACAGAAAAAAGGTCATCAAAACAAACCTCAGACATCAGTGGTAACAAACCCTAAACTCTATAGAGCAGTCTATTGCATATTTGCCAGTGCCTCACACCCATCGTACCATTAGTGACTTTTAGGGTCCAGAGAGGGATAGTTATTAAATCCTCACTGCATGTCTCTCTCTGACTTTATAATAGAGCTTGAAGATTAGGATGCACTGGAAATTTGCTATCACCTTAGCTAAATTAGAACCCAGTGCATAAAGTAATGACCATCCTGAATTTGCTGTCATACATCCCAGCCAGTCCGTTCTACATCATGTTAGATCACTACAGAGGACATACTTAGTACCTTGGAACCAGAGAAGATGTTTTTAACATAAAAGGTGAGTGTAATGGAGCCAACTAGGTTTCCTCTTGAATATGGTTGATATAACTATGGGACACAAAAAAGTTGATTCAATGTAACACACATGCTTTTGAGCTTCAGCCCAAGTTGACCAAGTTAATACCAAGTTTATCATATCCACCAGATTCTGGCCTATATCTGCCAACAGGGCTTCTAAAATCAGTAACTGAAGCCACAAGCTGTGCCACAGGCCCAGGAAACATTCGTTAGAAGATTTCTGGGAAGAAAGAAGCAACTTCCTTTCATCTATGGATTCTTTTTATTCCCCTAAACAGGTCATGTCACATGTGCCCTTCTATCCCTCTAGCTCAAGAACTTTCTGGATCTTTGATTCATTTGCCTTCTCTATGAGTCTTTCCTGAGAATTTCACCCTGAAAAAGTGGATATGCTCCCCAACAACCTCCCAGCCAAGCCTTCCCCCAGCATCTCACTTCACAGGCTTCACCTACCTGCTATTTCTTAACTCCAGACTTAATTGCTTGAATTGTGCTTCTGGCATCAAAGGAAATGTTTCTCAGGTCTCTGACTTTCTTATTATAAATGCCACTCTGAGATTGCAAATACCAACTCTATCTTTTCCTTGGGTGGTCTGATCTTGGTATTCCTCCATCAAACTAGGCCTGCCAAGACCTAGAGCACCACACAGACCCTCTCTTAGAAGTGATCTTAAGACTACACAGAGCCTGGCCCTGAGGAATAGCCAAAGGGTTCTCCATCCAGCTTCTTCCATAAGCCTCTCTTTGCTTGCACAGGCTCTGCCTTGTCCTTTCTTCATGCCAAGAATGTAATATTACATTTTTCTCCAAGGTCAGAGCAAGCTACACTTAGTCAGTTAAAGTTTATATCTAGATGCCCTCCTAAATCCTCACATAGTCATAGGTGGGCATTTGGGAGGAGACTGGATTATGGGGTTGCATTTATCCACTGATAAGTTTATGGCTAAATGTGATGTTGGGAGGTGAAGCTTAGTTGCAGGTGGGTCACTGGAGCATGACCTAGAAAGGTCCATCTCCTCTCTCTCTCTCTCTCTCTCTCTCTCTCTCTCTTTCAACTTCCTATCACCATGCCATGAGATATTTCTTCTCTGAATTCCCCTCTGCCATACCATCTTGCCTTGGATCCAGTTGATTATCCACTAAAACCATTACAAATTTTAAGCCAAAATAAACCTCTCCTTCCTTCGGTAGCAGGCATTGGATATTTTGTCTCCGCAGCCAGAAATTAACTAAGAAACTCACCATCAGAGAAAAAAATCCAAATTCAAGATAACAAGGCTCAGGGAATAGAAACCCTCTATCAGTTGAGTCCAAAAATTTACAGACCTCAACTGAGAGTGCACTGAGAGATCCCAGTGAAGGGGCTTCTCTCAGTACCATGGGTGGGATTGGTGAGGCATGCAAGTCCAGCTACAGTAGGACTATTACCCTGTCTTACTTTATACTGTTCAATTGTACCTGATGCCTTGCTCTTGGATGACAGTGTGCCTGTAGACCCATGGTTTCTTTTCATTGAGTCTAGCCAAAACTGGCCACATCTAGGATGACTACCAGAATGGCCACAAGATAGCTCCTGCTTTCATTATAGTCCACTTATGTGCTAAAGAACACCCTAGCATTATGACATTTGCCACTCATCAATCCCCATGAAAGTGATCAGAAAGACCCATTAAAGGAAAGAAAAGACATTGTGCTTGAATTCAGGAGAGTGTATGTGTACATGGGGGATCTCTTCCTATTCCCACCAGAAAAGTTATGCATTTTCATCCCCTTCATTATCTTATGCATCTCTCTCATTTCTTTTACCCTATGCTGTATCTATAACCTTAAGTTTATATCCCCTGTTCTTTACCAAAATAAAAGTCTTTGCTGCTTAGTTATTAGTACTGCAATGCTGAGAGCACTGGGGTCCAAAATAAGTAACAGGAAGACATTGTCACCCTTAAGCCTAGAGGGCCAGATGGAAGAAAATGGGTATCTGTAATTCAGTGAGAGCCTGAGTTATGAAGAAGAGCAATCAGATGAAAAGTGGAGAACCCAACTACTTCCAGACAGGCACCAAAATAAAGAAAGTCTGAAGAGAGCACATCTGAATCCACCTCTCCCACCCTATGCCCTTCTCCAATTCTACAGTCTTCTATCTGTGCTTCACTGGTCAAATGCAACAGGTATTTGTTACAAAGCAAACCCCTGTGTAGTATCCTCCTCCCTTTAGATTAGTTATGGAGTGGCAGTGGGCAGAGCACTGGGCAGAGAAGGATGGGGTGTGGATCTAAGCTGTGGAGTAGGCACCAAAGCAAATAGTGGGTATGAGCCAGTCTTGTTATAAGTACCTACCTTCTTGACCTCTTTCCCTTACCCTGAGACCTATGTGTCCATCTGGTGCCTACAACTCTTGCTCCTGATTTTGCAGTCTCTGTCCATAAGATCTAGCTCAGTCTACAAGGACCTTGGCAAACCTGAGTAGACAGAATCTTCCTAACTTTCTCTCCTTCTTATTGGTATTTCCTTCCTTTCCTTTCACTTCCCTTTCCTTCCCTTATCCACTCCGCTCCTCTCTTCTCTTGCCCCTTTCTCTCCCTTTTCCTCCTTTTCCTCCACTGCCACTTCTCTTCACTGTGCTTCTCTTCCTCCTCCTCCTCCTCCTCCCCCTCATCCCTCCTCTTCCTCCTTCTCCTCTTCTTCCTCCTCCTTTTTCTCCTCCTCTTCCTCCCCCTCCTGCTCTTTTCCTCTTCCTCCTCTTCTCTTCCACTCTTGTGATCAAACCCAGGGCCATTCTACCCCTGAGATATAACCCTGGACCTATTTATTTTGAGACAGCTTCTCACCAAGTTACTTAGGCTGCCCTCAAGCTTGCAATCTTCTTCTCTCACCCTCCTGAATAGCAAGTAGTTGGAAGTACATGCATGTACCACTACGCTTGGATCTATTTTCTAACAAATATTTGTCTCATTCCCTTGAATATACTTTTTCCCTGAGTCCCTGGTTCGAGGGAGCACTGAAGACTCTAGAGAGTCACTTTGGTGGTCAGGCAAACAAACAGGATGGTCAAACACACTGGATACTGTCTTAAAAATCAACAACTAGGAACCAGAAAGGTTTGGAACTTCCCAATGACACCTGTATAAGTTAGCCAGGCCCATGTCCAGGTGAGCTTTCTCCTTAAGACAGCAGACAGGTTAGGCTCTAATTTGTGCACTGCTGTTAGCTTCCTTCCGTTGGAGTTATTCTCTCATGCTTTCCAATTGTTAAAATAATCTCCTAAAAACTATGCAAGGGGGAATGAAAGCACTGCAAGAAGTTGTCATTGTTCCCTCGGGATAACTGAGCTTGAGGCAAACCTATAGCCACAGCCTAAAACGTAGATTTTTCACAAACATATGCCTGATGGGACTGAGCTCTGTGGAAACCCTAGGGGTGAGGCCTCTACTTTGTCAACTTTCCTATTTCCAAGTTGAACCCTAATTCCCCTCTCGTCCTCCCACAATAAGACACATTCCTCTGTTAGTAGTGTCGTTCCATAGGGTGATCATGCCACAGGGCTGTCTTCAAAAAATGAGCATTGCTGACCACTCCACAAATTCACAGACTTGCCTGACAGCTAACAAGCTCTGTGGCTAGGATCTACAGCAGAGTGAAGGCCCAATTACTGCTGAGAAAAGCCTCCAACAAAGGACTTAAATGTGCTAACAAGCAAGCATGGAAGGGCAGGGTGCCCCTAATGGCCTGCCTCTGACAGAGAGGCAGCAGAAGCCTGACAGTGAGTAGCCCCCTCTCGGCTGTGGCATGGTGGTGTTTGTCAGAAATCTCTCTCACTCAAAATTCCATCTTGTTGACCAAAAAGGGGATGGTACATCACATGGCAAAGAGACAGGCACAGCTATCAGGAAATGTCTGTAAAGGACAGTCCCAGGTGGCTTGCAGTAGGTACCATTTCTCCAAAAGGAAATACCAGCTTTCCCTCTCCTGATAATCAGACAAATCCATTTCCCTGTAGCCAGATTTCTCATAGGACAATTTGTGAAGCCTAAGTAGAATTGTCCAGGCATTTGCTTAAAGGCAGATTCATGTGTTGTGCTCATGTTCCACAATTAGAATATCAAGGGTGGATTGGGGGTGGAACTCTGGATGCTAGCAATACTTCCTGAGACTCAACACATTCACTTGTTTCACCCATTCATTCAGGTAACAAGTGCTCAGTGAGCAGTTACTCTGGGCTCGATTTTGCACCAGGAGCTAGGGAGGAGAGGTGATCAAATGGTGCCTCTTGAGAAACACAATGTAAACTATGACACAGGTCAACCCTTATTCAACTTTCCTCTTTGGACAGGGCCAGAGCGCATGCTCAGAGCCCCCAATGGTGACATGATGTGGGGACTGAAAGGCTGACTTTGGTGTCCAGCCCAGATTTATCTTGTTTTTGTTCCTAACCATGAGACCCTTGGCAAGTTACCACATGTCTACAAGTCTCCTTTTACTTAATTCATAAAGTAGGGTTAGTTATCCATCACACATGCCTCAGCAAAGAGAGTGAGATAATCTCTGTGAAGGTTTTTTTGCTCTGTTTGGTGCTTCATACGTATGCTGTAAATGTCTGTAGCTGTGAAGGAGGCAGTCGTAGTGGCAAGACTAGTGTTTGCTGTGACACCGTGTGGCATGAGTAGGAGGGCAGCAAAGTTTCCATAGAGCTGAGTTAAGCTTTTACAATTTCTCCTAATCATATTTCCTAACATACTGTCCTACTGATGCAAGGAGTTTCTTTAAAAAAAAGAGAGAGAGAATGCAAAATATTACAAAAGAAACATTTAAAAAGGTACAGAATTTCACTAAACAAAATAATAGGAGTTTGTCTATGGTTATTGTATTGCATAACACTGCCTTCAGATTTCTATTGGGTATCACTGTCACTTTCTTTTCTTTGAAATGAGTCACTTTAATCTCACTGGAGGACCAGAATCTGTTCTTCAGATTCTTTGACACTGTCCTGTATCTCAGTTAACTCCCTCGCTATCTGAGCAATGGCATCTTCTTCTAAAAAATGAGCTGAGTGAATTAAGTGATACTTCTGGGATAATGGGGTGATTCTCTTCTGCCCAATTCTTCCATCCAGTAGCCCAGGTTGTCCAGTGGAAGCAGTCAATTGTCCATGGACTCTGCTGGGCCACTGCTTGGCCACCAAGCAAGAGAAGCCATCATGAGAGCAGTGAAGAGTGATCTGGTGCCCCCAGACAGATGAACAAGATGAAGACTCTCACTGTGAGGCCAGCTTCTTGTTTTATGAGTCGAAACATATTTTTAAACCAGTCATTAGTGTTTCATTTGAAAATTCCATTTTAGCACTAAAAGAATAGGAAGATCACTGCTTCAGAAAAGAGGACAATCTTCCCCCAAACCAAATGCTGACAACACAGTACACATATGGCATGGACATTTGGTTCTCCTTTTGACTCCTGATGAAAGCTCCCATCAGAGATCAGCCCTAGTCCAGAAATTCATATTTGGCACCAATGTCCTAGTGTACTGACAGATAGTAATGGGAAATTGTCAATGACAATGTCTTCAGTAAACATTTACATTGCACTCACCATATCCTAGGCCATGACTCTAAGTATTTCATATATATATATATATATATATATATATATATATATATATATTTTGGAGAGCAAATGACCTTTCTAAGATCTTG
>NDGN011466073.1:0-10150 GCA_002564285.1 Tympanoctomys barrerae
TAGGTACAAATCTTTTTTTTTAAAGTCAACAGAAAATGGAAATATATTTTTTAAAGTTTCTAAATAACAAGAAGATGTTCTAAAGGAATAGTTTTTCTAGAAAACTTCAAAGACTATAACTAGATAATATTATATAAGCAGAGAGAAGTGAATTTATATTCAATTAATGAAAAAATTTTCAGAAGTTAGAAGTATCTGAATGTCTAGTGGGCTTCCTACCACTGAAGAAAACTAGAGGTTGAATCACCACTGGTGAGGATGCTACCAAAACAGATCATACATACATCAGTCTGTGAGGGGAGTAACTGACCACAGCAATTTGGGGAATGCTTGGGAGATAGATAATGGGGCCCAAGAGTACTGATGATCTGAGTTTATCTCTTACATGGAATCTGAGTTTTACTTGAGCTAAACATTAATAATGAGTCATTAGTCCAAAATCACATCTCATGTTCAGCAACAAGGCATACGCAAATTATTTTATTTATAAGAACAAACAAGACCTTTGTCCTGGTACAGCATAGGGAGGCCATGAAGGGTGCTTTTGGTAAACCAAGGTAGAACCTGGGTGTCAAATGTCAACTTTTCATTCTCTTTCAGTTGAAAAGTAACACATGAAGCCATGTTGGCATGAAATTTTTCTCTCAACTGCCCTAAACCTTTCTAAATATACCCTTCCACTCATTACTACATAGGAGCTAAAGTGAACCCTAGGGATTATTTTCTATTTTAAGTTCAATTTTTAATAATTACTAATTATTTCTTAATAATTTGCATTTCCTTCTTCTTGTTTCTCTCCTAATATTAAAGCATTCAGTCAAAAAGTTATTGTGAGCACCTGCTCAGGCAAAACACAGTGGCCAGGGTTCGATCCCTAGTATGCTGTGCTGTCCCCACCCCTGGGACATGCAGAGATGGCGATTGAGACTGGGTATGGTGGTATGCACTTATAATCCCAGTGCTTGGGAGTTTGAAAACAGGAAGATCACTAAGAGTCCAATCTACATAGTGAGACCCTATAGACCCTTACTAAAATACAATAAAAAATAAATAAATAAAATAAACTGACACTGGCAAGATTAACAAAAGAAAAAAATATAAATGTATTTCATCATGATTTTATATTACATGGAATTCCTTAGACTCCACCCTAAAAGACCAGGTCTGTTTTTATCTTCAGGGCAACGAAGCGTGAACATCAGTATGGAAACATGATAGACAGATCAACAGATGAGAGAGTAAACAGAAGAGGATACTGTGCAATACTACCCAGCCACAAGAAAGAACAAAATTGTGTCATTTGCAGAAACATGAATGGACACAGGGATCGTTGCGCTGACTGAAAGAATTCCAACTCTGCCAAATGTAGTACCTTCTCCTTAATATGTATAATCAAGAAGAAATGACTAGAAAGTTGAAGAGAGACAATTGTAAGACAAATGGTAAGGTAGAAGCAGAAAGAGGAGAGGCTATATGGGTGAGTGGTGGGTTATGGAGATTGGACATAAGTAAAATAGGTTCAATGAACTCTCTCCCCTAAATGTGAAGTTAGGGACTATCGAGATCAAAGGAAATGATCAGAGGATGAAATTGACTGAAGTGTACTATGTGTGGACACAAATCTGCCACAATGAAACCCATTCACTAGTATGGCTCAACCTAAGTAAAGAAAACAAGGGCTTCTGTGAAAGCGCAGGATCTACTACTAACACTATGAAGTGGGGTGTGGGACACAGGAAGACCTGTCTGTTCAGGACTCCCTGCCCTCCATGGAGCATTCTTCTTGGAATGGGATTGTTGTGATCCACAACCAAACAAGGTAGATCAGAGAACTGATGGCCAACTAGGACAGAGAAAGGCAAGGACAAGTGAGAGCAGTATGTTTTGGCTTAAGTCTGGTTTTAGGCAAGGAGGATTCTGTGACTTGCTTTGGAGCAGAAAAATTCTTGCTTCTAGGGTTTGCCTGAGGGAACAGTGAAGGGGGAAAGACAGAGGGCAGCTTCAGGGGAGTCTTTCTCTTGGAGTTCTTGCTCTCTGAGCACCAGCAAAGCTACTTGAATGGTGACTGCTCAAGGTACTTCAATTCAGCTGAACAAAGCCACACTATCCCTGTCATGATTCATGCTTACTGCCCATTGGGTTGTGTCTCATCTGCCCTCGGGTCCCCGTTTGCTGTGCAGTCAGCCTAACCAATGCATTCTTAGCTGGTGCAGTCAAACACTCTGGAATGACAAGTACACAGTAACAGTTTCTCTCAAGGACACTGGCTTACATTTCATTTGTACAGTGCTGGGAAGTGGTACCAAGGATACAAAAAAATGTTATCAAGAGCCCAGAGGTGGGAGGACAAAACATGAGTTCATAAAGCACAGAGGGATCCGGAATGTCCAGATGTTAACATACGTTTAGGTGGAAGCAGACAATGAAACTGGAATAGCAGGTTATGGGGGCCTGGAGGAGGTTCTTCAGTTCCAGGTGAAATTAACTTGAAGTATTCGTTGGGTGCCACTAAAGGTTTTAGCCAAGAGAGAAGTAGTAATCAAAGAGAAGCAGCCCAGATAGCACGCTTGTTTATTGCTACCCACACAAAACTCCTATTTTTTTGTTTTGTAACATTCAGTCTTTAAACCAAGTGACCTTGTCCCAATGAGATGTAGAAAACTATTAACAATTCAAATACACTCCATTACACTCCTCAACTTACAACGATTTGACTATAGCTAGCTAAATTATTTAGAAATATTGTAGGCAACCAGACAGAGCTAGGCTCACAAACAGGTCAGAATGTGGAAGACAACTGTGGCTGGAGGCACGTTCACTGAAGGTCAGGCCTCAGGACAAAGAGAAATGACTACAACCACATAGTTCCCCTAAGGAGGACCAGCAGTGATTATTCCAAATAGGCATCCATCACCTTGAGTGGGGTACCAAAGCCTCCCAGGCCCCTCCTTTCCAGAAAATGTCCTTGTTCCTCCCACTACACTTGCTATGTGACTTGCTTCCTCATTTGGCCTCTGTTTCATCAATGTTATTTAAGAGATTATACTTGTAATCTTATTGGTTGGCCATAGTTGTGTCCCACTTCATACTCACCTTATGAATTCCCATTGGATCAATATAACCTAAAGTGATCATACTTGTAATATTATTGGTTGATTATAGTTTTGTCTCACCTTACCCCCCAACCTCCTGGCTTTGCTCTATGAAACTCCTTTGAGACATAGGGTCCCTATCCACTCACTCAGGACCCCTTCTGTCTCTTAGATGGAAGCACTTCCTACTCTTAACCTTCATGCTTCCTAAATTCATTCTTCGATTTCAGAAAACAGGAACTCAGCGTGTCAGATATCTAGTAGGCTGGGAGTTGTTTCCCATTTATTATTTGGATTATTTAGAGGTCCTGTGTCATCTTCCTATCTTATACTCCCTGTATGAATTGATATATCAGTTTTTACTCTACAAAAGTGTGAATGAAACCAGTTTCATTTAATATAATCTTACTTCAGAATTTGAATTTTGATCATTAAGATACACTCTCCTGATACCAGGCAGCAGCAGCAAAGCATTCAATTGCTGATATTGATAATCTACAGTGTACTCTTTTGCTAAGTGATGGTGTTCCATGGGTTGGATTTATTCAATACATTTTTTTTTTTGCAGAATCAGGGATTGAACTCAGGCCCTTGAGCTTGCCAGGCAAGCGCTTTATTATACTGAGCCATCTCCCCGGCCCCTTCAATACATTTTTAAGACACAATATTTTCAAAGTACAACATAAAGTCTGCCAAAAAAAAAAAAAAATACAACACTTTAGGTAAAGAAAAACTTAGTATTTTAGTACTAAATTTATTGAGACATTATGAGATTAATACGAGTTACCCGTGGCTTCTGCCACGTCAACTTCAGAAGTTTTGAAGCTTAACTAAGTCAGAAGTTGTGCGTCCCAGGGTGTAGAGGAGGACATGCCCTAGAGCAGCGGCTTGTGATCCAGGACTCTGTACTAGTTGGTTCATTGTGTCAATTTGAGAAACTTAGTTTAAGTGAGTGACTCAGCAGGGGGCCAGGGTCCCCAGTTTGTAAACATCCTGAGCTTGTAGAAGAGCAGAGTAGGATGACAGTGCGAGTGCTACACCGACCTGATGGTGGATTACCTGCTTAGCATACAAGGGAGTAAATAGGGGCTTGCTTGCCCCTCTTGCTCTCGTCGCTCTGGCTGCCTTCTGCCACCTTGAACTTTTGCCTCTCAGCCAGGCCAACCTCTCTTGGAACCAGCTGATCGCAGACTGAAAACTCCAGACTGTGAGCTAACCAAACCTCTTCCTCCTTATGTTGGAGTGTGGAGTATTTGGTCCTAGCAGCAAGAGAACAGGAACTGAGATGACAATTGTAAGAGGTGCCCTAAGTGGTGGCCATTAGCTCCCAGACATTAATTAGGGTAGTGAACTGATGCTTGGGTAACCTTGGTCCACTGAAGTTGTGCACATGCGCTTTCCATTTCTTCTCTTAAGGGGAACAGGGATGGAGCTCCGCGGTACAGCACCTGCTTACAAGTGCAAGTCCCTGAGCTCCATTCTAGGTACCAAAAAATTTAAATTAAAAAAGTTTTCCACTCAGTTCAATTTTTTATCTAAGGGTTAACAATGTGATGAATTTTCTGGGTCTTCTAGGATCCCCTGTACAAGGGTAACACCATTTTTTTTTAAAGATGCCATACTGTTTCTGTCTTCCTAAAGTATGTGTGTGTGTGTGTGTGTGTGTGTGTGTGTGTGTGTGTTTCTTGGTGGGCTCTGTACATAGGTTTATCAAAATGTAACCATACTGCAAGTTTAATAGCATCTTTACTTTAGGAAATTATCTTTGTGTCTTTTCTTACTTTTTTTCTGTACTTTTCCCCCTATATCACCCCACACCATTGTCATGCTTTACAATGGCTTTCACAATTATGAATAATTGGAGTTTTACATTTACACTACAGGGATGACCTTGGGACTTTATCACTGACCTTGGATGTTCTAGCTCCTGCCTCTCATGTTCCCTGGGAACCAGCTTGCACACCTTCTGACCCCTCCAATAAACTCTTTTCCTTCCCACCCCATAATAATGTCCTTGGGACATTATTTCTCTCAATTAATTTGCAAAAAACGTTTCCGCTTGCCCGCTAAATGGGAAGCAGTGCCAGGTAGTGATTGTCCTCCTCCTCCTCCTGCTCCTCCTGCTCCTCCTGCTCCTCCTCCTCCTCCTCCTCCTCCTTCTTCTTCATTTTGGTGGAACTGGGGATGTCCTGCTTAATCCTGATCACATGATCAGGTATTCTATTAATCTAGAAATAAATCCTGCTGAGTGCATTTTAAAAATATTTTGTGATTTTTGTGCCTTATCAAGATTGCAATATTCTCGTAGTCAGCCTTAAGCTAGAAAATTGTTGAAGGAGGCAACCTGTGGTGGGGGCATGCTGCCACTTTCTACACCCAATGCTGTACTCAATCTGGGTGACCATTTTTAAGGCAGAGGTGCACTGCTGATCACAAATTACACCTTTGTTCAAGCTTCATTGTCCACAGGAACGAGCCCCTTCAAACTTCAAATCCTCTTAATCCCATCCCGCGCATATCTGTCATGGCCTCTTTTTGTTTTTCCAGAAAAACCTTTTACTAATGTTATAGCAATGTAATATTTCTTCATATTTTTTCTATAAATCTTGCGATGGTTAATAACATGTATCAACTTGACTGACTATGTTGGCCATACATTTCTCTGACTGTCTCTGGGAGACTGTTTTTGAACAAATACTTGAATTAGTAGACTGAATGAAGCAGATCGTGCCTTTTTATGTAGACGTGCATTATGTGGTCAGTTGAAGACCAAAATAAAATAACAAAGAATAAAATGGCTCACATACCCCAAAATAAGATAGAACTTTTTATGGTGGTGGGGGCTTCTTTTGACCTGGAACATTGACTTTTTTTACTGCTTACCTTTAAATGTGGTATTGTCTTTTCCTGAGATTCTAGCCTGTGGGACTCACACAAGAGTGACACCATTGGCTTTGTTTGGATTTGTACCACTGGCTTTGCTGGTTACTGACTTATCCTGTAAGTTTTGGGAGTTACTCACATTCTTCTTGGGTAACCAAATTCCCTGGAGTGAATCTCTTATTCCCTATTAGTTCAATTTCTCTGAGAGACTTTTAACAATGCACTTAGTTATACAAGATGTGACTGAAATAACACAATGAACACTAACATTTTAAAAATGTGCTACAGTGAAAGACGTCTTGCCATTAATTCCTCTTAAAATACTCTCCCTCACTTGGAACACACTGCAACTATATTGTTGCTGCTTTCTGAGGCAGCTCATGAAGTTCTTTTTCATAAGTGTCTTTAGTTGTCCCCGTTGCCTTGTTTTTCTGAAGAAATTAAAAAAGCATTTACCTTTCATAGTAGTTTTGACTTTGGGGAAGAGCCAGATGTTGTGTGGTACCACGTCTGGTGGATAGAACAAACGAGGACAAACCATCATGCTTAAGAGCCTGTCTTTCCATTGGATGGCACCCAGGAGCAGCGTCCAGTGGACTTGTGATCAGGCCTTGTAAATGCTTTCTTGAAAAAGTACTTACAGAGCTGCTTCGGAAAGTGGCAAGAATGTGGAACAAGTATGTTTGAAGAGAGGGGGAGAACACCGAGTGGGATTAATTGCAATGTTGCCTTTGTCATAATTTTTTAAAAATGTAAACATTCGCTATACATTTTTTACCAAACTTCATAAATAAGCCTTTTGGAGTTATCCTATCCTCCTCAACTAGGAGATCCTATTCTTGCCATTATAAACTTTTCTTCCTTCACATCCAGTTATTTCTCTCTCTGTTTCTTCTGCCTGGAATGTTTTCTCTTTCTTTTCCTAACCCTTCCTCATAAATGGATATTAGCTTTCATGAAGTCTAATTGTATACATCTACTTACTCTCTTCTCAGTTAGAATCACAATCAATAACCACATAGTTTAGCATGTTACCACCTCACAGTTTGTGTATGTTCCTTTGGTGTTCCTAGATGATATTTGGTTAGAATTTTAAAACTAAAGGAATATAGAGAAAAACATTCTACAAGTTGAAAGTATATGACAGCACAAGGTTTGACACTTCATAACCATAGATTAAAAAAGAATTTTAAAAAGTTTCTAACTCAAAGGGAGAGCAGATTTAGATTGATGTATTTATCTATCTGTACATAGTATTGAAATATACAGTTAGGTATAAAAATATAAATGATTACTACTTCTGAGAAATCATTAATTACATCTTCATGAAAAGGATTGTGGTTTATTTGGATGCTAAACAATAATAATTTGCTGAGCACAAAATAAGCAAAGGATAATTCCTGAAAAAAAAATTGTACCAAGGGAAAGAAGGATGAACAAATATCGCCTTATTGAAGGAGTTTACAACAAGCATTTTGTAAACTTGAGAGCACAGATATTTAATTTTTCTGGTGCTTGTAAAAGCCTGAGGACAGTGATTGCATTGTTGTGCATGTATGTGTGCAGAGACTGCTTATTCAGGAATTTGAGTGACATGGAAAAAGAGATGTATAACTATCTTTATCCTGTACTGTGTTCCAAGATATATGTTGAGTATGTTACCACCTCACAGTTTGTGTATGTTCAAGTTATAGGTAAGTCACTATTATTCCACCTTCATATTCATGAATTAATGGATACTATATGCCAGGCATTGTTCTTCACACTAGAAATTAATCAGTAAATAAGATTTTATAATGGAGAAAAGGCACCCAATGATATTTAGTCTCTCAATACACCATGCTGTTTTTAAACCAAGTAATGATATAAATTCACTATAAGCATTTTAATGAAATCCTTTTGAGATGACCCCAAAGTGAAATAATTTACTTAGAATACCTTTTGTATGCAAGAGTCAGGACATTTCAGTGGACTATACTGAAACGAAATTCTAGGTACATGGTTTCAAAAGAATGCCTACTTCAAATGTATTTAACATTTATTTTATACACTGTAGGAGGTAGAAATTTGAAAATATCTAGTCAATCTGTATAATTGAGATTCAAAACTAAACAAAATACAAATGAGCTTTTTTTTAACCTATGCTTTGAATTAGTAACAAGGCTATATAATTAGTGACAAGTTCATATCTCAGGTTCTAATCAATGATGCAAAGAATATTTTTCATTTTAGTCGTATTTAATAAGTATATAAAAATTTTCAATCATAGCATTTCATTGTGTACTAGCCAATAAAATAATCAGAAAATTAGAAAATGTATATTACAGGTAAGAAAAATGAAGCCCCAAGTGTTAATTGATGTGCCCAACTGGACACAACTGGAAGGAAAGTCAGAGTTAGAAAAAGCAAGAGTCAGGGATATAGCTCAGTGGCACAGAGCCTGCCTAGCAAGCTCAAGGTCTCGAGTTAAGATTAAAAAAAAGAAAGAAAAAAAAGAAAAAGATAGGAAAGTGTCCAATGGAAACTATGAGAGCAAGAATGACTGAGTCAGGGAAATAGAAATCCTCCCTCGGAGAACAAACTCCTGCCTGTTCCAGGGCAGATTTCTTCTCCACCTACTACCTGTTCGAAACCCTGACTCATTCTGGTCATAAATCAGGATTCAGATGTACTATTCTCCCACATCAGTAGATGGATGGAGTGGGCTTCCATGCTATGCTATGTGGATTCCGACTCTGAGTCTGCAAAAGCTTTTAGAGGAAGCTACACAGAAAGTCACTATTACTCCTTTGCATCTATCAGTGAAGTAGCTTCTGCCAATCTGCCCTCAGGAAAGTGCTGCATTTGAAATGTGGCAGGCTCTCTCATTCCTTATATAGTGCTTTACATGCATCTGAAACTGTTGTGCAAGTCCTGCCTTCCTTTAGAAAGATCTCTTGGTCAGGCATGATGGTACATGCCTGTAATCTTAGCACTTGGGAGGCTGAGACAGGAGTATCATTGCAAGTCTGAGACCAGCCTGGCCTACAAAATGAGCTCTAGACCAACCTGAACTGCATAGCAAGGCCATGTCTCAAGAAGACAAAAAAAAAGAAAAGAAAGACAGAAAAAAAAAAACACTACTGTCTTGCTTATTTTTGTTTCTCTTTATTTATTTTAGTTTTAACTTTTTTATGTAGTTTAGTACAAGGTCTACAGGGTCTCACTACACTGATCAGACTCGTGGTGATCCTCCTGCTTTCAGCCTCCCAAGCACTGGGATTACAGGTACACACCACCACGCCCAGTTGCTCTTCCTCTTCACACTCCTCAACACCAACACTATTCAAACTATGTCTTGCTCACATACATGAATTGAAAGAATCGTGTGGGGAGGGGATAATTAGAACACCTAGATATAACAGGGCTTACCTATAACTTGAAACTGCTAACCTACATATGTAAGTAAACTGCAGAGTACTCAATACGTTACTTTTCTTTTTCTTTCTTGTTGTTTAAAGCTGAGGTCAACTGACTTCAACAACTAAGACTGATACACAGAGTCAAAGCTCGCTAAAATTGGTTAAACTCAAAATGGAGCTTCAGAATGCAAGCTATTATGATCAAAAGATATGAATCATGGGATTCACTTCCAACTTAATTAAGTGTTCCAACGAAAGATAGGCTGGAGAGATAGCTCAGCGGCATGAGAGCCTGCCTGGCAAGCACAAGGTCTTGAGTTTGAACTCCAGTACCACCTACAAAGCAGTGGGGAAAAATCATCTGTGCACCAGCGACCTTACAGGCAGCAGCCTTTTCCTGGTGTCTCCTTAACCCACTACCCTTTTAAAGATTCCCATCTCCATCCTGATAAAGCAGAGAGAACACTTAGCACGGTGTGTAGGCTTTCCCGCTCTGATCCTTCCCTGCTTCTCGAGATTTACCTCTGGTGAGGTCTTAACACGCAACCTGTTTTCGTGCATTCTGACACATGCGCAGTTCCTGCATATCAAGGACATCTGTCTGGTCTGTGGAAGTCTCACGTGTTTGCCAGGAAGCTCCCTGGCACAACTCTTCCCTCAACATTTAATTAACAACCAGCTGCTTGACGTCACAGCTGATTCCTAAGCGTGATGACTAAGACACCCACAGAGATTGGGACTTCCACGTGCCATAATTGCTTAACGTTAGAACCC
>NDGN011466079.1:0-15393 GCA_002564285.1 Tympanoctomys barrerae
GAAGAATGTATGCAATGTGTTAATTATTGAAACTGTCCTACCAATTTGGTTTGAAATTGTCTCTTTGCTATTTGTTTCTCAATAAAATTATGGAAAAAAATACAGACATAAATCTTTTATGCATTTGAGCTCATAATGGCTTTAAAACACAAATATTAGGATTCATGGTGTTGTGTGTGTGTGTATTTCCAAGATGATAAACAATCTGGCCTCCCTCAATTTTAGATTTATATGTCCTATTTAATTAATTTCTGTAGAATTAGTTTTCACTTGTGCAAAACACTGATTCTTGTTCAATATTACATACACTCATTACAGTGCTCTACT
Source organism: Tympanoctomys barrerae (assembly GCA_002564285.1). Lineage (NCBI taxonomy): Eukaryota > Metazoa > Chordata > Mammalia > Rodentia > Octodontidae > Tympanoctomys > Tympanoctomys barrerae. The sequence continues at coordinate 328 of NDGN011466079.1, forward strand.
CGAAAAAAAAAAAAAGTGCTCTACTCTGTTTACTGCAACTGCACTAAAATATCATCCGATGGGCATGACACTCTGTACTATACATTATACCAGGTGACTAAGTCTTTTGGCTACGCACAGACTAAAGTGAATGAAAACATCACCTTAATAGAATAAATGAGAATGTTCAGCTAAATAGACTTAAGAAACACAGCATGCCCAAGCCTCCACGACCAGAGGGGAAAACCTACTTTGGACAGAACAGGGTTTTAATCCAGCCTGTAAAACTTCAGCCAGTATTACAGGGGGATTAAGAACCATACGGGCACACCCAGAAAGCAGCCCACTGTCTGATTCAAAGTAGCTTTGGCCCTGAAGGGCAGAAAGCCTCTGAAGCTTGTCTGTATCATAGGATGTATATCCTGAGCACAAGCCCGTAGGCCTTTTCACACACATATCAGAACCCCCCAAGCATCTCCCTGCCTGGGAGAAGCTAGGAAAGACTCCTCTAGGAAGAGCGAGGAAGCCCTTCTCCCTCTACCCCTGCAATTGCTTGTATGCTCAGTGAATTACCTTGTGGATGGGCACTGTCCCATTGTGACATCTGACAAAACAGCTAGACATTTTTATAAGGGGGAAAACAGTAAGAGAAGTGATATTTCTATCTAAATCACAGGTATTTTCAAGTGTTAAAATACAGCGCTATTCTCCAGGCTAAACACTCACAGCCTTTCCTTTTCATCATCAGGTATTTAGAAGGCCTTAACTCTTCTGTTACACATCATTCTAATCACAAAGAAGAGACAGCACGGGTCGCACAGACTGTCTTCCCAAGGATGCACACACTTATGCCCACATCTTTTCCTAACAGCAACACACAGTACAGGTAAGTCATAGCCTATATTATTGCTATAAGCAGTACAGATTCACTAAATCTGATATAAAAATGCTTTATAAATAAGTACTAATCTAGTTAGCAAAATGCAAGTACCATCAAATTATACCTTGAGCCTATTATTTGCCTTGGTTAGAACAATAAAGAATAAAGTTTCTGGTGTTACCTATAACCAGAAGAGAAACACAAAGACAACAATGATTAATGACTATAACAAAAGGCAGTTGTCAAGTACATCCTAGGTGCCAGGTCTCATGCTGAGCACACTGAGTTCTGCTAACAGCCAGTGACAGGAAAACAAATGGCTCACAGCCATGCCCACGGGGGTGGGGAGGAGGAGCTTGTGTTCTTACAATAGCAGACAGGCCCCTCTGCAGCACCACAGCTGACTGTGAAGAGACGAGACAAGAAGTCTGGGAGTTTCTCCACACACGCCATGGACAGAACCTCAGTCCTCCAGGACACCCGATTCTATGACAACCGACACAGCAGCCTTCCCCACATCATATTCATGACATTCAACCTTACCCTGTGCCACTCATTGTAGTAGTAACATTCCCATTATGTCACTTTTTGGGAACTACTTTGTTATGATTTGTGTCTAGTTGTCCCCCCAAAGCTTCACACAGTCATGAGGCAGCTTCTGGAGTGTGTGACTGATTATTGTGAGCAAGGATGCTGCACCTGCCCTGGGGCAGGTAATTCGCATTACAATGTAAGGAGGCAGAGAGAAGCTAGCTAGGTGCCTGAGCTGCAGCCTCTCCCTTTGCTCTCTGCTCTTTGCCACGTGCTGCTCTCCCTTGGAGCCAGCTGAGTGTGGACTTACATCACTAATAATTGTGAGCTAAATAAACCTTTCCTTCCTTCATTTTGAGTGTCAGGTATGTGTCCCAGCAACAAGAGAAGAGTAACTGAGACACACTTTTGAGTCACTTTTTAAGACTGTTATGGTTTGTGTCTAGTTGTCCCCACATAGCCTCATGCAGTCATGGGGCAGCTTCTAGAGTCTGTGATTAATTCATGATCCAATGCTGGGATTATGGATGGAAATAGTGCTGGGATTATGGGTGTGAGTGCTACACCTGCCCGGGGCAGATAATCTGCATACAAATACAAGGAAAGGAAAGAGGCTTACTAGCTGCCACAGCTGCTGGTCCTCCCTTTGCTCTCTGCTGTTTTCCACAACCATGAACTGCTGTCCTCTGCAATGTGCCAGCCACTCTTTGTTCAAGCCATGGAGTATGGACTGAAACCTCCACTAACTGTAAGCTAAATAAACTTTCCTTTCTTAATTCTGGATGTTGGGTATTCTGTCTCAGCAATGATAGAAAAGTAACTGAGACAGTAACCTATAAAAATTGTTAAAGAAATTTTGTAGTACTACCATAATAGTACTTTGAGATTACCCAAGACATGGAGCTCCTAGGCTCCAGTGACTGTAAGGAAGAACATGCTGTGTGAAGACTAATCATGAGGCCAGTGCTATAGCTGACTATCAATTATTTCTGTGAGTTTCTGTAAAGATTAAGGCACAGATGTGAATGTAATCATGACTAGATTAGAAGACACTTTGAATTTGTTGATACAAAGCACAATGAAGATGATCTCTTTCCCATACAATGGTACAAATTACCCCAACCTGAACTGCACAGTGATAGCCCGTACCCCCAGAAAAGTTACCTATCAACAAATCCTGGGAGTCATGATAACTACAGGAAGCTCACAGCAGCTGTGTGATCAGGCTATTTCAAAGAACTTCCTCACTCAAAAGTTTATTCAAGCAGGAAAATATGGATGGTTAATGTAAGGCCAAATGATACCCCTGAAATCACAGAAATTCAGTCATGTGGGTAAACCCACATCCCTCCCCTCCCAAGACCAGCTGTCATCCCTAGAATGTCAGAGAAGTGAGTCGGCATCCTTCTTGCAGCAGAAACTTGAAAAACTTTAAAGAATCACTAGCAGCAGGCTCTGATCTTCTAGATATTGCTACTGTTTTCATTGTTTCTTTCTCATTATCAAAATATTAGAAATTATAAAAAAGAATGATGAAGGCTGAAAAAAATTTGCCCTAATTCCGATACTAGGGAAAAACATTGTTGGTTTCTACTTGATCTCTCTATAGGTATTTTTCTATACACAATCATATTGTTTAGTTTTGATTCTCCCATTAATAACCTGCATCTTTCTCTTTGGAAATATTTATATCTAACCAGCCACCCATGTGGGAGAGTTGATGGCTCAGAAAAGTCAAACTTCCATGTCTTTTGTACCCACAAAATCTCAGCAAGATAAAGAGAAATTACAGCTAACCTCACCGGTATTGGCCACGCTATGCCCTTCTCACTTGCATGGCTTTATCTTCTTCTTCAAGACTTCACCCTCTCCAGCTGTGGCCTTCCCTATGGTCTGTCACTATCCCATCTGCTCCCCTCATGGCCAATTTTCCTTCTATTCATTACCTAATGTGGTGGCATGCAGTTCTACATGAGTTAAAATTACATTCAACAAAATTATAGATTCAGTCTTGATGTGAGGTTTTTGAGTAGAAAGAAGAGCCAGCTAAATGAGCTCACCCAGCAGCTGGGACAGTCTTCTAGGCCTAGCCAAGTAAGGGCAGCAAGGTCAGGGCCTTGAAATAGAAGCGGGAACCAGGGGCCTGATGATGTAGTGGGAGTAGATCTCTGCATAAAAAGTCAAGCACTCAACTCCAAAGTGTATCAGCTATATCTCTTCCCTGATACAGTCTTTTAAAGTAGGATTTCTCTTCATCCACCTGTGATGGCTATGACAACTTCCATCTCAGCTCTTCCTAATCTGCTTTTACCACTGGTCCTGCACTAAGTAAGCGCTTCCTGTCAATGCCATCTGACATCCATTTATTACAACTGTCCTACAGAATTAGACATTACAGTGCTACAAGACTCAGCCTTCAGAAAATATGACTTCATCAGCATTTAACGTCAACATACTGCAAAAGTCAGAATCTCCTACACTCAACTCCCACTTTACAACCATAATTTTCAGTCTTTGATTAAACGTATTACTGGTATTAATAAAAGAACACAATGAAATCACATGAAACAAACAATCTGGAGAGAAGGTAATAATATTTACTGTGGTATTTAATGAGATAAACAAATGCTAAAAAAATATGAAACCAGTTAAAATTTAACCATAAAAGACTGAATCCAAGTTTCTGATTAGCATCAGTTGTAAAAAAAAAAATGAACAATAACAAAAAAAGAAATATTTATCCCACAAGACAGAACATATAATAAGAACCTGGAATATAAAACATAGATCTTAAATTTCCCTTATATCAATGTGCATAAGAAACAATCAATCTTCATGAGCTCCAAGAATCTTAATTTCCAAATATACTACAATAACCTATAATGATATTTTAGAAAAGACATATATAGGAGTTCATGTCTAAAGAGTTATTATAAATGTATTTAATTCCAGAGCACTTGTACTAAGTCTGTTGGATTCAACCCCTTCTACAGAGAAGAGAAACTAAAGGTCACAGAGCATACACAAGATTATGTAAGAGCTCTAAATTTTAATTTGAACAACATACTAAAAGAACTAAAGTCACAGATAGCAGGGGTCAGCAAACTTTTCCCTAAAGGCTAGACAGTAACTAAGTAACCTAGCAGGTCACAACTCTCTGTGCCTCTGTAACTTACTCAACACCACCACTGCAGTACAGAAGCAGTCACTGATGACAGATGTCTTCAAATAAAGCTTTGTTTACAAAAATAGGAAGCCTACCCACAGGCTGTAGTTCACTGACTGCTGACATACAGAACTACTTTCAGGCTTTGACAATCTTTGATCTGTAAAAGATGTGCCAATGGGAGTATAAGATAGAGTACAACTACACAAGGCCTTCTGCTTTGATAAGGACTCCAGCACTGATCTAAGAAAATGTGACTTCAACATACTTGTGACAGGGCACTGTTCAGCTTAGGCCCTTTTGCACACAGACACATTACCACGGGTACACCCCGGCTGAGAGTAGTTGTGGGCTTAAGACCAAAGAATTACAGAAGTATTTATAAACATGTATTTTCCTATTCTTTAGAAGCTGTACTTCTATTCTTTAAAATCCCTCTGCAAATATAATTATTATGGCTTTAAGATTACTCACCCAGATTTTGCCAGAGATGCTAAAAAGGCCAGCCATTCCAGACATCCTAAAAAAAAAAGAAAGAAAGAAAACAAGATAAAAGAGGGAAACACTGGCGACATGTGCCATGAAAAACAAAGCAAAACACAAGCTCATGTGGATGGCACTTCCCCCTCCACTGATCCTGCTATTTGTTGCTGTTTATTGCTCTCTCCTCCACTCACCTCTACTGTTAGAGTTTAGATTGAAGGCCATCAAGTGACTCACTTTGTTGAAAATACACTCTCATTCCTTGGCACTTTATCTCTTCACTTTCCATACTGGACAAAACCCCAACCCTAAACACCCAAATAACTGACTCCCACATAAAAGGGAAGGTCAATTACTACCCAGTTGCACATTTAGGCTTTGAGATAACAGCTCATTTCCTTTTCCCACTCTTTAAGCCTTATACATCCTTCCCTGCCCAACCAACAAGCATGCTTCAAGTACCACTCTTCATGCATCACTCTTTATGGTGGCCATTCTGCCACCAAATCTAAGCCAGGTGCACATCCGTACATCCCTTCTCAGATCCTTTCAACAGGAAAGTCTACCAGCCCCACCACAGTTCAATCCCTCCACTTGGGCTTGAATCTTAGCCCTCGTGTTCTGGTCATGACTTGCTTCTTCCTGTTATCTGTTTCTGCTATGTCAGCAATTTATCTGTATCTGCTTCATTAGTGTCCTCAGCACGGAAACATGTTCTCCTGGCTTCCACCTTAAAGCACAATTAGGGCCGGGAAGATGGCTCAGTGGAATAAGCGCTTCCTGGCAAGTGCAAGGTCCTGAGTTCAATCCCCAGTTCCGCAAAAAAAGCACAATTAACAAATTTTCAGGCTGGGGAGATAGCTTAGTAGAATAAGTGCCTGCCTGGCAAGCACAGGGTCCTGAGTTCAATCCCCAGTACCACTAAAAAAAAAAAAAAAAAAAAAAAAAAAAAAAAATTTCTCCCAGGAGGGGACCTTACCCCCCATTTCTTCTGCATCACAGCTCTAACCCACTCAAACCTTACTTAGCTCACCACTGCATTACCACAGCTCACCAAGGCCAGGATGACCTGACTTTGCTTTACTCTATGTCCAGGTGACCAGACCTGGTCTTTTCCCTCCTGGTTAACACTTAGCACAAGTAACTACTCCTGCTTTCTTGAGCACTCTTTATTTGGCTTTGAGAAAACAGTACATTATTTCTTTTCAGCCCACCTCATTAATTAACTGTTTTTGGTTTCCTTGTGCTGAGTCATTCTTTACCCAACGTCTTCATTCAGGAATGGCTCAGGGATCAATCCCAAGCATGCCTCTTTTTTCTTTCTTTCTAGATGTTCCCTGCTTCTTTCCCAAGGCTCTGAACTCCACCTAAATTTTCCTAAATTTTTCATGAAGACTCATCTCCATGCTTCATAGCTCTATAAAGTCTGCATCTCAAACTTTTCAAATCCAACCAGAATCCTTAACTTGCTCTTGGCCAAAATCAGTAGCAGATACCAAGTACTCAAACATGAAACCCTGGAGTTTTTCCTTAAGAACTGTCACCCTTGGTTCATCTTAGGCACTTATTCAAATGTATTTTAAAGGCACTCATTCTCCATCTCCACTGCTTCCACCCTCTTCTGGCATGCAGTGGCTGGACATCATGAAAGACTCTGCCCCTCCTCATTCCTTCTTGCCCTCTCAACTCACTTCCCTCAGGAATCAGCTTCTCGCTGCAGTCCTGTATCACCGACTCTCATTCAGCTCATACCACTGTCCCTCCCTGACCCTGGGCTCCCCCTGCATGGCACTAGACTCCCAAGGCCACTTTCCCAGGCTGGGGTCTATGTGCATGCTACACTCTTCCTGGGAATATTCGTCTCCCTGATCTTTATCCCAGCCAGATCTTTCTTACTTGTACTCTTCCCCTCTCAGCAACCTCTCCTGGGTACTCTACCTAAGGGGGCCTATGACTCCAGTTTCTCCCTTTCTTAGTAAAGTATGATTTTTAACTGCCCCATCCAGCTTATGCTTCTTAGTGTTCTTGATTCTTTCCTACTCTTGCCTACTGAAATTTACTTGAGGGGAGTTAAGGGGCCATGAGTGTCTTGCTCACTGATGAGTGCCTAGCACCTAAAACACAACCTGACACAAAATCAGTGCTCACCTATTTAAAGAATAAAATGCTAGAAGTGAGCTGCTTTTAGAGTAACCTCTATGCTTCCTGAGTATTGATATAAATGCCATTAAATTATTTACTTCTGAAACATCATATCATCTGTTCCTATGTAAGTAGGGATAGTTCTAAACCTGACTAAACTAAAATTAATTACAATATGACCATTCAAAATTAAAACCAACATAGAAAAAAGTTATCACAGTTCAGCTGTACTATACCAAGTATTCTTACACAGTTTGCCACCACAGCCAAAACTTATCTCAGCAATACTATGTGAGCTGGCCTAAAATATCATAGGTTTTATTTTCCATGTAAGATATAATAGCAACTCCTTCACAGACTGTAATTCAGGAAAGAGCTGCTTCTGTACCTTACCAATAATTTACAAGAAAACAATAACTACTGATGTTCATTACCAAGTTTTGTAGAGAAGAAACAGTTGGTACAGCTTCAAGCAAATGCTGGAAGAAAATCTTTTTGTCACTCAAATAAACATATTTGGCTACTCAATTCTCAGCTGACTAAAAACTACCTGAAACATCCACAAAACCAGAAACACTACTCAGGCCAATCATGGACGCGGTGGGCTAGGTAACTGTAGGTGATGATGGGGGGAAATGCGGGCTTTTAAGTACCACAGGCTAACTCGATACCACTGTTTTATTTATAGCACTGTATCACAAAAAAAATTTAATGAGTTACGTTAGAGAAGCTGGGGACTTCCAGCCAGTCAGAGGCTCAACTGACTGCCACTTCTTCTCTAAGATGTAATTCTGTAGATCTTCAAAGATTCCTGGGCCTCGGTAACGGCGGAATATCCCATCTTTTGCACTACAGATTAAAAAAAAAAGAGTCAAATAACAGGTGTTACAGATAATAAACAGTAAAATAACTATTGGTCATACATGTGAATGCCACCAAAATTTTCAATTGGATGAAATGAAGAAAATTACGCGTAAGCATAAATCAGAAGGCATGTATAGATTTTAGTGTTACAAATGAGGAATTTGAAAGCTGCAAAGTACTAAACATACCACTTTATTATTACAGAATTTGTAGCCATAAGCAAAGTTTATGGTGATCCTTACTCTAGCAAGTTATTTTTATTATGTGCTATCAATTATTTTTACTTTTTATCATAGTAAAATAGCCATTATTTGGGGGTTAAAAATTGCATCCACATTTCCAAATTGACGTTGTTCAAGCCCCTCAGCTCAAAATCAACATCAACTCTGTTTCCTCCCACACCCTTTCTTCTCCCACCCTTTCACTATCACAGAAGTCAAGTGTCCCAGGGGAAAGGTCTCTATGGGGCCATCTTCTCTTTCTCAGCACTCATCTGCTACTTAGTAAGACTGGGAGTTCTGCCCCCAGGATGCCAGTGGCCCTGCTCAGACTGAGAGTCTCCAGTGATTCCCAAGTGCCACATCCACAGAGAACTCATGGGGCATTTTCAGACTCAACATCTTTTCTCATTCAGCCTGACCCCTTGCGCCGGTGTAGGGGGCAGACCCCAGCGCCTTGGTCATGTTAGGCATGTGCTCCACCACTGAGCGAGCCCCTGGTCCATTTAGTTTGACATTTAGGTCCTGAGGTCTCTGGACTTCTTCCTACTATTCTGACAATCCCTTCTAATTCCTTCACTCACTGAAGACAGATGTGCTAACATTGGTCAATACTGGGTTCTATCCTTTACCTGCTTCTCCTTCATTATATGTTCTCTGTAAATACAGGAACATTTCAAATATTATGTGCTTTAATGCTGAGAAAATCCACATATCCATCTCCAGCTAGATCTTCCTTCTGAGCTTTAGATTATGACATCAAATTGTCACCTAAATTTCTCCATCTGGAATTAATTAGCACAGGCACTTCACGCTATTTTCTCCATTCTGGTTTTATCTCCCAAAGCTCACCTTACTCTAAGGCTTCCTTATCTTGCAGGCCCACAACAGCATTTACTAACATGGCTTATTCACAGTCATCATGAAACTCTTTCTTCCCATGGATAATCAGTCACCAAACCCAATGACCCTAACTCCTAAGTATTCTGGGAATCCACTTCTTCCTTTTTCTTCTACCAATACCATCTGGGCCTAGCTAGTCTTACCACACAGCAGGATCCAACCACACCTCAGGGATTGGCAATATAGCAAGCTACAATTCTCAGAGCTCCTTTTGTCCGGAGCTTGAATGTGACACTTCTTTTATCTAGAAAGGTCTTTTCCACTTTGTCAGCTTAATCTGCCTCTATTTACCTAATAGGAATCCCCACCTTTCAAATCATGAGAATCTCTGGGCCTCCTCCCCACCTCTTCCCTGCCTCCTTCCCACAGTACTGCAGGCACCTCCTCTTTGGCCACTATCATTCAGAGCAGTGCAGTTCCTCTCCTTCAATATTATGCTAAAGGAGAAGTCACAGAAAACGTTTCAACATTCCTGGGATATATCTCATTTTTAACCTTTACAGGTCCAGAAATTTATTTAAACTTACTGAAAAAAGGCTGGGAGGGTGGTGACAAAGAAACGGCCACTCAAACCTACAAGAAAAAAAAAAGGTACAAAAACTCAGAATAAACCAAGAGCCTAATTTAAGGTCTAAGAAAAGGCAACCTCAAGGTACTTTCACAGCCATATTATTAAAACCACTGCAATTGCTGGATCACACTCACTCTTTTTCTTGTAACTTACCTAACCCTTTTCAGTCACTCACACACGACTTACCTCCCATGAGTTACCCTGGAATTTCCTGGCTTGTGTATCACTTGGGATTGTATGAAGGATGAAAAAGCAAGTTACAGGATCAGACAATCTGGTTAAATACTAACTCCCCTCTGCAGCATTCACTTAAGGGCTTTAGATAAATTATTTGACCTTGCTGAGTCTCAATCACCACCTCTGTAAAATGGCAAAGTGAACTGAACTTTTCTGAAGTTAGTTAGATCAAGTATACTGAGAGGTTAGCATGATGCCTAGCACATAGTAAAGTTCTAGAAAAATTATAGGCATTATTAATATCAACTGAAGAACACAGGAAGACACACCTAAGATCACATATAATCTTCAGTCACATAAAATTCACAATGACCGCAAAGGAAACATACAGATGCAGGAACCTCATTTTTTCCATTTGCCTTAGCAAACCCTTACTGAACTCTAAGAATATATAGTATCAAATGCTACTATATGTATGGAAAGGAAAAAACAATAAATCCCTTAGTCACTCAGCAAACATTTACTAAGAACTTTTTTGTTTGACTAACTGTGATAACTGCTCAAGACACTTAGATGAAGGGCCGGCCAACTAGCTTAGATTAAAGCACCTGCAAGCAGGCGCAGGGGCCAGGGGTTCAATCCCCAGGCCTGCCATGCTGGCCCCACCCCCAGGGCATGCTGAGAGGGCAACTGAGACTGGGCGTGGTAGCACACGCCTGTAATCCCAGCTTTTGGGTGGCTTTAAACAGGAGAATCACTATAATTCCGATCTAGTAGTGAGACTTTGTACACTGTGTAGACCCTGCCCTAAAATAAAAGAAGAAGAAGAAGACACTTAGATGAGCTAAATGACGAAGTCTTGGCTCTCAGAGCTCAGAGTTTACAGCATTAGGCAGAGAGAAAGATCTGCACCCAATAATCATAATCACGACTCTAAACTGAGACAAAAGAGTAAAAAGACAGGGGCTGGCTATATAGCTCAGTAGATGCTCAGAAGACGAAGGCTCCTGCTTAGGCAGGTGCAGGGACCAGGGTTCGATTCCCAGTGTGCTGTGCCAGCCTTGTCTCCAGGTGACCTGAAGCAGTAATTGAGACTGGGTGTGGTCTCGCGCAACTGTAATCCCAGCACCTAGGAGGCTGAAAACAGGAGGATCACTAAGAGTCTGACTTACATAGTAAGTCCCTGTAGACTTTGTACAAAAAAGTACATTAAAAAAAGATAAAAACACAAAGTGGCACACAACAAAAACCTAGTAAGACTTCAAGTAGAGAACAGATCCCTGCCCTTTAAATGCTTACAAACAAGTAAGGTTTACTAATAAATTCTATTTTAGAGGGCAACAAGAATTAAGTGAGGAGAAAAAAAGTGAAAGAACCCAGCACGGAAAAATAGGAGACATTATTTTAAGATTTCTGATCATTTTTACCTTTCCTACCAAAGAACAATGGGGACAAAATCAAACGGCTATTCAAATCAAATTACTCAAATTTTACACCTCTATAGTCAGTCACCTGAAATTTAAATACTTCAGTTTTACTAAGATGGGAAATTTGCTTTTACCTATTTTATTAATTAAATCCATATTCAGCATAGTAGTTTTTGATTAGTGGTGAGTCTTCATAGAGATTCTCTAACTTCTCATATCAGACCAAGTGGTCTCTAAACATCCCTAAGGTACTTAAAAATAGTACTATGGGAATAGTACAAGTCAATGTTGTATCTACACAAACCACAAATATTTACTGTTTACATTTGTTATTGTACATTTTTTTAAAAGCTGTACGATCAGTTACAAAAACACAAGGAACTTTGCGAGCTGAAGATTTTACCAAGCACCTCTCTCTGAAGGCATCTTCAAAACTAGCCCTGAGGAGAACTCTACTATGGGGAACCAGAGCACCCTACAGTACATTCCAACTTTAGATGGCAGAAGGAAAAGTACTGGCATTTCTAAGTGCTTACAAATTACTAAATGCTTTTGGTTCACAAAGTCTTACCTTCACTGGCAATAAATAAAGAAGTTCATATAGGAAGTACAAAATTATTTTATAGAACATATTTATTTTTATAATACATTAAAGAGTATTTCTAGATTCAGGAAGTAGCAGGCCTGCAGTCAAACGTTACTGCTACCTTGTACATAGTTTTTTAATCTGGAATAATTAAGCTCTTTGGGCTACAGTTTTCTTATTACAGATGGTGTCATATTTTCTATCTCAACTGTATTTTAGCATTAAACAATTTTATAAAAGGACATAGAATTTAGTGCCTGACATGATTATTAAATAAATCCTAGTTATAATTTCTATATTTAAATCTGATTAAATAAAAGAACACAGTAAATCCTTGAAAAACTATTATTTAAGGAAATAAATTATATATATGATAGGTTCTGGCCCTAGTATGAATTGCTGAACTATTATGGTGGTCATCCAATATGGCTGAAGCCCTTAAAACAACAGGTCATCTTCCCAGAGCCCACCTCCCCCTTCTTCTCCAATTCAGCCCAGGGTGCCATTTCCTGTAACCCTTCCTGCCACCTCAGGGAAGGCCCAGTCAGCCCCTCAGGTACATCTAGACATCCCCCTCAAGCCCCGCCCCTGGCAGAAAGCCATAGAAGCCTCCACCTCCCTTTGTCACAATCCAGAGAACTTCTTACCCTCCCCAAATTCTCTCCATGTCCTCCAAGATAATAAAGTCCCTTCCCTTTTTCCTTGTGCCTGTTTCTCTGCTACAACACCGTGGAAAACCTATCCATATATTATGTTATAATATATATGTGTATATATATAATATACTAGTAAAAAAATTAATAAATAAAAAGCAAATAAGAGGAAAACAAGTGTCAAATGGCCTCTGTAATTTTTTCTTCATCTTTCCAGTTCAGGCTGGAAGATATAACAGGACATCTAGTCCCAAAATTGCTATATTAAGGTTACTAGAATTTTACAGCTCTTGATATGAACTGCTATGCTGTTTCTTGTACTACTGTACCAATTTACAAGGCCACCAATTAAGATACATTCAAAACAAAGAATACTGTTAATAAGTTCTACCCCAAGATTGCTTTCATTTATGTTTGACAATATGTCCTCAAATGACAACCCATGTGGAAGATTAATAAGGTTGTACCATCTAACTCAGAAGTGGACTCATTTTCTTGTCAAAGGCAGTATGCTGCCATCGAGGATATATTTATTCAGTAAAACCAACAAAATTGGAAATGACAGACATCATCCTTGTCCTGTGACACATTCCTTAAGCCACTGTAGACCTGACACCACAGGAAATTTACCACTAGTAAATGTCACTTCTGAGAGGCTAATAGCCATCAGAAAGTGTCACTCTTGGTGTTAGTGTTCCACTATGTGCCACAAAGCTTTACAACACGGCTACCTTGTAAGAGCCAACCACCATCTGAGACTGTGGTCTCAGGGTTTACGAAACAGTACAGTGTGGATTTTGCAAGAATCAGACTTTTCAAAGAGCAAGGCAGCAGCCAGTTCCACCACTAAATGGCTTACTGCGGCAAGCTACAGAAATTATGGCAGTAAGTGTACTCCTGACAATAGATATAAAATACATGGTTTGTCCAGAGTCTCCCAAAATTTCCACTCTCAGGTAACTTCCTGGTCTTTCGTTGTTGTTGTTTTGCTTTTTGGTCTGTTTGAGACAGGATCATATTATGTAGTTTAGGCTGGCCTTGAACTTACTATACAGGCCAGGCTGGCTACAAACTCACAGAGATCCTCCTGCCTCTGCCTCCCAAGTACTGGGATTACAGTTCTGATCCATCACACGTGGCATTTAACTTCTATTTTAAAATGAACACTGTACTATAATGTAAAACAGTCATAAATTCAGAATATACAAAATATTTTCATTTCTCATCAAAAACCTTAAAGACACACTTATAGAAAAGAAAACCAAGAAATCTTAGAGAAAAAAAAAACTTATGGTATTCAATTACATTTATATATATAGAGATATTATAAGTTCAGCCCTAAGAAAGCAGAGAAAGCAGCCAGGCACAGCAGTGCAGACCTGATTCCTGCCACTAAGAGGGCTGACACAGGAGGAGTGCAAGTTCAGGTCCTCAAAAAAAAAGGGGGGGGGCTGTGGTAGAGCACCCTTGGGTTCAGTCCCCAGTCCTGGGGGAAAAGAGAAAACAAGTAGCTTTTGTTGTTTATTAGCTGTCACACCTCAGTCACATTACTCAATCTTTCTAAACCTCAGTTTTCTAAGTAAGATAAAGTTTGCTCTTCAAAGGGTCATCATATGCTAAAATACATCTAAGTGTATTACACAGTTACAGATGAAACTAAATATTCGTTATCACGAAAGGATCAGAATATGCAACAAAAAACTGTAATCTTAGTTTGGAGATTGAAATGAAGTTTCCAACAGAACACAAAGACAAGCTTTACAACTATAAAATGTAAAATGTTAATACTGACTAAAGGGTATTAGCAACTATATGAACTTCTATATGAAACTGGTTTCATTTTTATTTTTGTGTTGTTGTTATTTGAGACAGGATCTTGCTATGTAGTTTAGGTTGGCCTTGAACTCACTTTTGTAGCCCAGGCTGGCTACAAATTTGCAGTGGTCATCCTGCCTCGGGCTCCTGAGTGCTGGGATTATAGGCCTGCCCCACCAACCTCAACATGAAGATAGATTTTGGCACAGCATTTACTCTCGGCAATGGAAGGGGGCTGGCTTTCCTCTAATGCGTAACAGCGCCACCTCCCCCCCACAGGTGATGCTGTATGAGCAGCTGCTGTTTTCCCATCCTTTACACAAAGCGTATCTGCACAGAACAGAAGGTGCAAGTACATACTCATTAAATTTAATTTTGCAAAGCAGCTCAACTAAGGCGTCTACTGCACATTCAACAGGCAATGTAATGTAACCAAGGTCTATCCTTGACCTCTGCATCCTAGCTGTAAAGACTTACCATGTTCATAACCCCCAGTATTGATCACTGTGAAATATACTTATTTAAGATATATAAAAGTCTCTACTTAGATATGCTGATGGGAGTGCTATAGTCATAACTAAAAACTATGTGTGAATAATTCATAAATGCTTGCTTTCCCCTCATTTTAAACTGTCTTAAAGAGAAAAAAAAACCTGGAAATTTTCCTGTCT